>JANGFI010001622.1:0-21557 GCA_025758705.1 Goffeauzyma gilvescens
GGGGGGTGGGGGCCGCGGTGGGGAACGGGGACAGGAAATGACCAAACAGAAAGGAGCTAAGGGGGGGGGGGAGAAGGGGGAAAAAAGGCGGAGAAGGAGCAAAAAAGGGAAGGGGGAGGGGGAGGGGGAGGGGGAGGAGAGAGGGAAGGGAAGGAAGAGGGGGTGAACGGAGGAAGGCCAAGGCAGGGCGGGGCAGGGCGGGAGGGCTCTTCCTCCCTCCCACTCTCCCGCTCTCTTTCTTTCGATCTTTCGTCAGACCGAGGCGCGAACGACGACGACGACGACCATCACCCGACGAATCAGGATACGCTCGATTGGGCGATCGGTTGGACTCCCTCTTATCCCTTTCCCTTCTCTCATTCTCACTTCCGAATCCACTAAGCCAGCAGTAGTCAGTACCTAGCAGACAGGTTTGTTTCCTAGTCTAGATACGTTCGTTACATGCAGTGTTAATCAATCCCTTCATAACATCACCCCCCCCCCTTAATTATTTCAGCGCCGTTGATCTGAAACTCTCCAACAACACCCCTCCCTCTCCCTCTCGTCCAATTATCCACTACCCACTCCAAACTGCCCCTTTCACTACTCTAAAAAATGTCGTTCCGATCCGCCCTCCTCCCCCTCATGCGATCCGCAACCACTTCGCTTCCTCTTGCTCGGGCTGTCGTCGCTCGACCGGCTTTCACCGCCGTCCGAGGATACGCAGCTTCATCCGGTTTGTCACGATCCGATATTGAACGACGGGTTATGGGTGTCATGGGCGAGTTTGAGAAGGTTGATGGAGCTAAGGTGAGTTTCGCGAGCGACGAGTCCGAGGCGAAGCCGAGCAGCTGTTCGAGGCGGAAGCCGAGGAACAAGGGAGCGAGTGAGCGATGGCGAGCGATTCCACGAAGAGAGCCGGAGAGAGTGAGGAATAGCGAACGGAGTTGAGGGCGATCTGCGATTGATGAGCTAGCTTGGTCGTACGAGATGAAGAGATCCAGAGAACAGAGAGCAGAATTAACACCCGTGCAAAAGAAAGGATTTAATTACCACGGGTCTGCCGGATCGGAAAACGAAGGCGAGCGCGAGCACGAGCAAAAGCATAAGCAAACCCATGCGGTAGCTTAGCTGTATACAAATCGTTGTCGATCGGACTGACCGAGAGACGAATGCTGGAAGCGGAGGGCTGGTCCAGAGGAGAGGGAAGAAAGAAGAAAGAGTTTGGAAACAACCCAACGGAATGATCTGGGGAATTCCCGTATCTCCGTATCTGTGAATGTGTACTTTGATACATATGTGCATTGGAGAAACTGTGGAGAACGTGAGGCGAGGAATCGATCGAAACGAAGAGACCGTGTGGCGGGCAGCAGGAAGCGACTTTGCGTGTGTGTGTGTGTTTGGCGATAGTCTGGGTGTGGTTCGTGAAGAGGCAACGCCGTTCACACATCTCCCATTACCCGCCATATGTGCGTGCAGCAGCATGATATCGCATTGCGTAACAGAACGAAACAAAGAGCAGGGGGGTGGTCATGCGGTATGATGCACAATAGGGAAAGAAAAGGCGTTTGTTCTTTCTAGAGGTGATAGGTTGAGGGGGAGAAATGGGGAGATGAGGGAGAGCCGCGAAGGACAGAAAATCGAAGGGGAGGGACGGCAAGGACTCAAGAACATCGGAGTCCGCTTTGAATGGACGGAGAGCTAGGTGTTATACCACGAGGCCAAGTCACTCAGTGGCATGCACAAGAAAACGACAGCAAGTAACGGGTCGAGCCGGGAGGCTCCATCAGAGCGTCATTTTTGTCGGTGTCGTTCCGCTGCGAAACACACACACGGTCTGGCGAATGAAAGTGGTGATGGGTCTGGTGGTGGCGGTGGTGTTCTTGTCATTGTCAGACGTCATAACAGGGGCAGGGCTGGGGGACACAAGGAGGTCACCGCTCTTTCCAACCGAGTCTTCCGCTAGAGTTCGGCTTTGTCCGATTCGAACCTACCTTGGAACCGTTCGGTGTACCGTGTTGTATGGGCCGTCACTGACTCTCCCGCTTCATTCTTCTTCACACCTGTGTGCAATGTATATTGTTTGTTCCCCGTGTTGTTTCGTCATCTGCTCTATACCTCCTTCGTCCGCCTCCCCCCCCCCTCTCGATCCGCTCCCGCAGCTCTCCCCCACCGCCTCCTTCACCCAAGACCTCGGCCTTGACTCTCTCGACGCCGTCGAAGTCGTTATGGCCATCGAGGAGGAGTTCGCCATTGAGATCCCGGACGCCGACGCTGATGCGATCGAGAGCGTCGGACAGGCTATTGAGTACATTGCCAAGGTAAGTGTCCGCGTTGCTTCTCTTGAACTACCCTTTCACCACGCATAAGACGATATCCGACATTCCTCTGCCTGACCAACCTGACTGACCACCACCCTAATCTCCCTTTGTCTATTATGCCGTCTCTTTATCGAAACTTTTGCCGATCATCACCTACATGCACACTTTCGTAGACCCCGGAAGCTCACTAAACGTCACCACTCATCGGAAGAAGTAAATCCAATGAGGGCAAGCTAAGCCGAGCCTAATCACGCACAAATGCAGACGATACTTTCCAATGTTTTACATGTTTCCCCAATCAAATGATTCAGTGCTTCCTTTTTTCCAAAGATTTATTTTCTCTCCTTGTTTTCAGACGAAGCAAAGACAAGAATAAAGTTCGAAAAAATGGCTTGGTGGAATGTCCGACGAAGATTGGCTTTGGGCGAGCAAAGGAATCAAAGTACTATTCTGAACGATGCGCAGACACACACACCCAACCGAGGTCGGACGTCAGAGGTCAAAGTCGGATGTTTATTAGCGATATCGCGCTAACCAGCAAAGCCTTCATGGAGACACGATGCGACCGAGTCGCAACCGTCGGGAGTAGATTCTCATCGTGACCTAGTTTCGCCATCTCACATATTGGACCATGCGACATCCGGCGCCATGGTCTATCATTTGACATACAGCAAACCAGGATTCACCTTCAGATGCGCTTGATGTACCTCTTGCAATTGGCGACGTTCGGAGGTGCAGAACCACCGGGGTGTCCTCTGATTTAAACGATTGCGGGAGCATACCGTGGTCACCTTGGTTGAAACTCCCAATCCGACGACTGTCGACTGGCTGGCATGCGGTGTTGGACTTCTCCTCCTGTGTCTCCGCGGTAGCTTCCCCCGGTTTCAATCTCATGAAAAATGGATGAACGCCTGGATATGCCTGTCAGTCAGGGAAAGTCTCGGACTCTATCGTCAGTGCATACCAGACTAAGGCAGGATATTTAAGTCAAGGGTTGAAGCAGCGGACCCATTGGCTTGTTTGCTAACTCGTATGTAGTGTCCAATCACCGAGGGCATCAGTGTGATCTACCTCTTCAAAGGCATGAAAGTGATTGCCTCCTGTCGAGTCCTTCTAACTCTGCCACTGTTTGGACCGCCTACAAAATGGTTGGAAGCCATGTTCTGAGTGGTCTCAGGGGAGTCCAAGACTGACGTAAACCAATTGCTCAAACTGATTCGACTGTTTACTAGCATTCGCAGTGCATTTTGCATCGGCTTACCACCGGGGCACATGCGCTATCATCGTTACATTCTTTCAAGCCGGAGATGATGCTGAGTAGCCATATGTTTTTATATCTACAAGGATCACTTAAGGGTCACGTCATACTTTACCTCTGTGGCGCTAACGACACAGCCATATTCACATTATTACTAGCTAGCGATCTCTAACGCTCGCTAGATTGTGGTGGCGAACCGGGCAAAGGATGTCCCAAGAACCAACAAAAACCCGCTATGAAAGGAGTGAATGAGCCTTGCTGTGCTGGGACAAAGGAACTCTTTGACGTCGAAACGGTCCACTTCTTTGAAGAACACAAAGACCCATGGACGTCTGTTTGTATGTATAATACAGCGAGTCAAGTTGAAGATGAAAGCATCGCCACTCGATAAGATCCAGGTAGTGCCGCCTTTCTTTTCGAATTCGACACCTACTCCGCGATAACCCCTTCCTCAATCCTAAAAAAATCGCAACCTTTCTCGACCGCATCTTCAACGCACTCAAAGACGCGCTCCCTTTCCCGCACATCAAGCATACCAAGCTTATCAAGCACATCAAGCAACCACCAAACACTCACAATCACACACTAAGCACCCACCAAGCAAGCTGGAATGATCCCAAACACCTCAAAGAAGCGTGCCCAAAGTTCCCTTGACTCACCAGGTGCCTCTCGGTGGGCTTCAATCAGAGACTTTCTCTTTTCCGGAAAGAAGACCAATCGAACAGGAAGTGAACAAACCGAGTCCAGGAAGATGGCTCTCATGAATGTTCTCGACTACCGCAGCCAAAGGCTTGATCAACCGCGATCGTCCTTATGGCTCGCTGATCCTCGAGTCATCACGGAGAAAACGAATAGGGAGGAAAGGGGGGCGATGGTTCTGACGTAGTGGTGCATGGCACCAAGGTGAAAAGATGGGGTGACGAGGATGATGGGGAAAGGGAAAAAATAGGGGAAAACAGAATCGGTTTGATGAGATGAGTGTATATATGTGTAGTGTAATGATGCCATGCGAGATTCCCACAGTTTCAAACCATGCCGACATTAATTGCCCTGCCTTATATTGCCTTGCCGACCCTACGATCTACCATCTACATCATCGTCGGCATCGGTCCCCCAATATACGGCGCAACCTTATCTCTGATCATCCACTTCGAATTCGGGTCCGTAATAGTCCTCTCAAACACGACATAATCGATATGTCTTTTCGTTTTTTCTTGTCTCCTCTGATCGGGGACATAATCATAGGTCATCGGCGCCTTGTTATACGCTCTCAGCGTCGTAGTTTGTTCCGAATCAAACCTCACTACGATTTGAGCAAGGTAATTGCCCTGCGTATCGAGTTGGAGACAGCGGATGTGTTCGACCTTAGGAGGTCGGACGTGTGATTTCAACTTCCATGCGTAGTGCAGTGTGTGAATATAACGATCATCAGAACGAGAAGCACGGGATTGCTCGTATTTGATCGTTTGAGCGCGGGAGTAGGATAATGCAGATCCTTTACTGCACGTCTCGAGAGTGGAAAAATCGTTCTTCAGTTGAGCTTGATTCCATTTGATCCAGATAGATTCAAGATCGGAGATGAGAGGTCGAAGAACGATGGTGGGGATTTTACGCCCGAAGAAACCGACGAAACGGCCCCATCGACCAGGGCCCCAGTTTGGCTGGGGGAATCGCGGCCAGTGCTCAGCGAGCGTGGCGACGCTGTGGAGGCGAGAACAGAGTTGAAAGAGAATTCAGAAACACAGTCAGAGTGGGTTAAGAGTCAGCGAATGTGAGCGATCCCTCCGGGAAGACGGAGGGAGTAGCGATAGGGAGAGCGAATAAGAAGAGCGAAATTAAGGAAAAGAATCCCGCAAAGTATTGGGAAACAAAGACAAGACAAGAGAAAAACATGCGCCAACTCACGACTGCCAATTCCTCCACCACCTCTGAACCCTCAACTTGGTGTACCCAATTCTCCCCACTCCATTTCCTGCAATCCTCTCCCACCCAATCTCACTCGCAGCAGGAAGAATGACTAAATCCTGTAATGGCTGAAGTTGGTTGGAGAGGTTCATACCGGCCACTTTGACCATTCGGGAGGCTTTGGCGAGTTGGGATTCGGCGTCTTTGAGGGCGTTTCGGGAGGAAGAAGGGGTCACTGACGGTTTAGGTTTGGAGGCCGGTTGGGCACGAGACGAGGTTGGAGTCGATGAGGAAGAAGAGGGAGAAGGAGAGGTGGGGCTGGAGGCATATCGACGAGTGTGTACTGGGGTATGAGAAGATGAGGATCGAGAAGAGCGGATAGCGCTAAGGATTGGGGAGATATTGGATGAAGATGAAGATGAGGATGTTGAATACGAGAATGATGATGAGGCAATGGAGGCAATGGCGATGGATCGAGATAGCTGAGAAGCCATCGGACGAAGAGTGAGGCCGGACATGGCGGCTCCTTCCTTTTTGATCTGTTTGAGATCGATGCGAATTTACTTTGTTCCACTTTGGTGGTTTGAATGTTATCCCTTAGCGGGCAATTTAATCTCCCTTTCCGTGGATTTTGGCGGCAACAGATCATTGACCCTCTGGTTGCTTGGGGGTGTTTTCAATTAAACCAGAATATTCTCTCAACTTACTCATCTATCCAATCTGGTCTTCCAATGTCCACCGTCCTTTGCGTACCTCGTCAACAAAACCGACGTCGACCCTGTTCTCCTGATGCCGCTGAATCCCCCGACTTTCGCTTTCGGACACTCTCCCTCCTCCCCTTCACGGGCTCCCTGTCCTTTTTGGAGTTCTGCGCCTGACAGAGTGGCGGGGCCCGCCGGGAACGGACATTGGATACTGTTCCTATTTCACGTGATAAACACATTGTAAAGTCAACCTGTTAGACCCAGGGTTGATGGCCCTTGAGGGAAAATAAAAGGCAGAACGGGGGAGAGGATAGAGCGTAAAGGAAAGAGGCAAAACAGTTGCACCGCTTCCCCCTGCTTTGAAGCCCAATCCGGATCCCAGTTTCACGTGACAATTTCGCTCACTGTGATCGGACGCCGCGGCCAAGTGACCATCCTCAGTGTGTCAAGACATGAAGATAACACGTCATTATCTCTCCGCTGTCGACCACCGGTATCAGACAGTCCTTAACCCCCACTTTTTCCTTCCTGTTTTTTTTTCTCTTCGCGGGAGGGAGAGGTCTTCGGACATTAGAATCACAGAGCCCCCCCCCCCCCCCCTCGTTTGACCCGCCGGGCCCCTTTCGGAGACCGTGAGCACACACGATCACTAGGAAGGGATCCTCCATCATCATCAAAACAGATCATCATCATATACAACTGAGCATTTCCAACGTGTGCATGCCTGTCTATCCCTTTTTTAACCAGCTTTAAGCGTGCGTCACCCCGAACCACACCTCAAGCTAGTACATTTCATTCAAGATGTCCAAGCTCGCAGCTTCCGCCGTCCGAGGCTCTATCAAGACCGTCCTCTACACCTCCTCCCTTGAGGCTCACAAGGAGAAGGCTGCCGATGGTACCACCGCCGGTAAGAAGAGGAACTTCGTCGAGACCATTGAGCTCCAAATTGGTCTCAAGAACTACGACCCCCAGCGAGACAAGCGTTTCGTGAGTATTTTTCAGGTTTTACAAGGGTGGAAGGGGATGTAGAGGAATTGTATTTCGTGATTCGGAGGATCCACATTTCGGCGAGAGGATGGGCCGCGTGCTATTCATGTTGAAATCGGGAGAGAAGGCTGATGCTATTTCCCCTTGTTATCTTCCTTTTTGCAACGTATAGTCCGGTACCGTCAAGCTCCCCCACGTTCCCCGACCCCGAATGTCCGTCTGCATTCTTGCCGATGCTGCCCACGTCGATCAGGCCAAGCAGATTGAGCTCGAGTACATGACCGTCGAGGACTTGAAGAAGCTTAACAAGAACAAGAAGCTCGTTAAGAAGCTCGCCAAGAAGTACGATGCTTTCCTCGCTTCCGAGGCCTTGATCAAGCAGATCCCCCGTTTGCTCGGCCCCGGTCTCTCCAAGGCCGGTAAGTTCCCCACCCCCGTCTCCCACTCTGACGACCTCGGCAAGAAGGTCACCGAGATCAAGAGCACCATCAAGTTCCAGCTTAAGAAGGTCCTCTGTCTCGCTGTCGCCGTCGGTAACGTCGACATGGACGAGGACCAGGTCATGGCCAACACCATGTTGTCCATCAACTTCCTCGTCTCCCTCCTCAAGAAGCAGTGGCAGAACGTTAAGTCGCTCCACCTCAAGTCCACCATGGGCAAGCCTCAGCGACTCTTCTAAAGCGTCTTTCTCAAGATGCTTGGACTCGGCATCGCTCCTCTTGCTTTTCCCATCAGCCTTTTCGACTTGATTATTTTACGAGTAGGCGGTCTGTGAAGTAAAGCTCTTAGAGAGCCCTGTCTGTCTTTCTCTGCTTGTCATTAAATCTCCCTTGTCCACTTTCGACATCCACGTAGCGACGCACGCGATCACCCAAGTCATGGCCATCAGTTCCCTTCACTGGGATAACTGTAGCTCTTGTACCGAGGGGAGCTGAATTGTCAAGGGTTAATTTCTATGATTTGCTTAAATAAAAATCGATGAATCCATCATCAGAATGTCCATCCCATACGTGGCGTCCAGTCCATCTATTTGCTCAATCAAAGCTGTAGAGAGACTCGTCTTACCAATTGGGCCATGTGTCCGTCGCTTTACAGTCCAAGTCACTTATCGCCATCATCCGCACTTCGCCGACGCCACTTACAGATCCGTTTCTGACTCACAGGGGAGACTGCACAGACGCATAAAGAGATACCCTCCTACAACCATTGCACCCAGATACCCATGGGGACTGCGAAACTTGTGAGGTATGTCATCCACAATATCATGAGACTCATTAAATGATCACGCAACGTAACGCAATGCAAGGTATCGATCTACTCTTCCGACTTGGCTTCCTGTCTTGGAAAGTCGGCTAGAATGGTAGCCAAGGCCTCTTTCGCCCTGACAGCCTCTTGATCCAAACCTTCCAGCCATCCATGTCCTTGGCCTTGCTCTGAGGTATTGCCAGAAGCCAGCAGATGTATGTTCCTGTCTTGCCCGATTGCCAGTGACGTTGCTGCGCTGTGCTCGGAATGGAGGTAGTAGGCACTGAACATGGGTTGGAGATCGTGTCCGAGGAGGCGGGAAAGATAGGGAGCAAGGATAGATTTGGGCGATTGGTCGTTCGGGTCATTAGAGAATGCTTGGAGGTACAGGACGTCTGTTGTTTTCAAGACAGCGCCAGATCGGGGGAAAGGAAGGGAGGGAAATAACGCAGGCTAGGTTAGCAATCAGCAATCAGCAGGCCCAGTACGCCCCGTCGGAATTCCCGGAACCAAATTCCACAAGTTCGATATACTCACATTGACCTGCTGGGCAACTGCCTGTACCCTCACCGACCAGTAAACAACGCACAACATTCTCCTGATCTCCAATCGGTGGGAACACCACCATCGCTGCATCAACTGTCTGGTCCTCTTCTGACTGCTCGTCTTCTTCTTTATCTTCTCCTTCATGTGCAATCGTAGACTTTTGCCTGAGATATGGGGCAAGAGTCGACGGGAGTGCAGGTAGAATAGCGACGAGGTTCACGGATGTCATCGATTTGGAAGATTCGATCGGAGAGGTTAATTCCAAACCTGCTTGAATCAGGATATTTCGGGACGATGTGGTATTCGGCATAATCAAGTGACTCGTGGTTATTGGTTTCGAATGAGCTGGGATGGTGATCTCCACTCTTGAACGATTTTTTCGATCTTGCACCCTCACCTGTGCCTGCACGCGTGCCTCTTCACGCGCGACCTCATCTTCAGCCTCAATTTCATTCGCTTGCTTGTCATCGTTTCCTTTCTTATCCTGCTCACCATCGTGCGTATTCTCGCCCTCGACCGGTGGTAAAACTCGCAATCCCGAAACCCGTCCCTGAGCGCCCAGAATATACGTCCCACCATGAACAGCACAAGAACGACAAAACGACTGAGTTATCTCTCCGACCCCTCCGAATTGAGCGACAAGGAATGGCGATGGTCCATACCGACCTGCTGAGCGGAGATAACGATTGAGACGACGGAGAGCTGGCTCGGACGGTTCTGCGAGAGTAAGAAGAGGTGAATTAGACGGTGCAGAGTGGGGGTTCGTGAGAAGATTGTTAGCGACTTGGTGTCCGGGATCGATAGGGCGTCGGTCGATCGCTATGCAACTGGGTATCCCAGAGAGACTCACCAGATGCATTAGTTGCAAACGCTATAGCGAATGCTATACTTTCAGCGAGCTCGCCTGTAAGGGAATATCGTTGCTCCAAAACTTGGATCAACGTCTTTCCACCAGCTAAGGCTGATACGTCGCCCGTCTCGCCGGTTTCCGGGTCTTCCTCCTTAACCACTGTAGATTCCATCAGGAACTTCATCAGTCGGCGTTTCTCTAAAAGGCTTAGAGTTCCATCCTTGAATATCTGATCCTTTGAGCCTGGGACTTTCCTGTACCTCTTCCTATGTTTCGTTGCAATGTCATCGCCCTTCTCCTTATCATTCTCCTCGTCGTCCTCAATCTCATTGTTGTACACGAGAATCCCATCGACTAATCGAAAGTTGACGTATTTGCCGACATCTTCGTCGATGAGTGTTTCGATTAGTGGGCCTCGAGAGGGAAGAACAGAGGGGAAAAGGGAGAGTGCGTATTGACGAGATAATCTCGGGAGTTCTGATTGGAAGGAAGTAGAAGCAGTAGAGGTGGAAGGTACTTGCGATGTAGTTGTAGTAGGCTCCAATGCTGCGGAGAACTCAAAGAAAGCATGCCAATCATCGTTCGAAGACGAATTTGACTTCTTCGGTGGTAAAACAGAAGCACCAGCATCCGCATCGTGTATCGAGGACCTCTGATCATGCGACTCTACCCATCCAATCAACTCCTGAACCGTCAAGCTGGCATGTCGATCTCCATAATACTCATTCTCGTCAAGATGAAGAACGGAGAGACCATGTTTGGCGCATCCTGCAGCGACGATCGATTCGGAAAGACCGGTGCCGATGACGATGACGTCGAAGTGGTCTTGCCCGAGGCCTAATTCGGGGTCCATAACGTGAGCAATGATTCAGATGTGAATTGGGACGGAGGTAGATGAGAGGAGGAGAGGGGTTTAGGGTGCTGTCGTCGGGTCCTTAAATCCTTTGATGATGGTAGATCTGACCTATGTTTTTGGGTTCTCTATCCTTGGATTTTGTCTGACGCCATCGATTCCCCCGGGGTGCCTTTAAAGACTCTTCTCTCTGAGTGTCAGCGGCCGCCGGGGAAGACCGAAGGCGTTTAATTCAACACCGCGGAGGCTTCTCCCTTTGTTCCTCTCCTCGTTCGCCCTTGCCCTTTGTTTCCACCTCCCGCCCCGGGCCCCTTTGGCAGCCGCGTCACCTCTACGGTACTAAACTAATCAGGGCGCACTCGGAGATGACGAGGAATTGTGTGTGTTTCACAATCAATCAATCAATCAATCAATCAATCAATCGAATCATGGGAAGGAGTCTAATAATGGACAGGAATGCACTCGGTTCAACCAAATCAGACAATCAATCAAATCACTGCCACCGCCGCCGCAGCCGCAGCCCTTTCCCCTTTGTTGAATGACAAACCCTTGGTACAATCGCGAATACCCAACCGTGACATCAACTCGAAGTGAAATACATCGACGCATTCGTCGTCCCAAGTACACTTGATCACTGTGAGACTGGTCCATATATGTAACGACAATTCAAAGACCGTATCATCACTTGAGCACCATTGCAAGTAGGGGATTATCCATACCCAGGCTTATCTAAAAGCGCGAAGACTATTTTGCTACATCACCCCTCCTTTCGAGACTCAACTCGAGATCTGTAATCATCCATCCTGTCGTTCTTTTTCGGGCTAGTACGGTAGCAATAAAACGCCTGAGCGGCGCGGAAAGAAGGGCAGCTTCCAGGGCCCCAACTGCCTCAATCACATCTCTTAGCCGCTATGTTTCCCAGCATGTCCCGCCTTCTGGGCGCGATATGGCTCCTCCTCCTCTCATCTTCCTTCCATTCCTCCACCGTTATCGCGGGCGACCCAACCGTCTCCATCACCCGATTCCAAAACCTTCCCTCCAAACTATTCTACTTCGACGACACAACCACCATATTAATGCACGATGCCTATTTCTCGAACGTACGGATTAGTTCGGACGAAGGACTGTCATGGGCTCTCGTGGAGGGTGTTCCCGAGGGAGCAGCGGTTAGATTAGTTCAACATCCGTTTAGTAATACGATCGCGTTTGTGTTAGGGAGGGATAAGACTCATTGGGTGACAAATAATAGAGGGCAGAGTTGGCAGAGCTTTGCAGTGGAGCAAGAAGCAAGCTTATTTGGGGAGGTGTTGAGCTTTCATGCGGGGCATCCAGGTGAGTTCGCAACGATTTCCTAGACTTTGGAGGGATTCAGGCAGAAACTCAAACCCCTCTATCTGGATTTCGCACCTCAGAATGGGTCCTCTATCAAGCCGTTGCTTGTGGACGGACTGGCGGCTGGGGCCCCAAAACATGCTTCGAGGAAACGTATTACACGCTAGACGGGTTCCGGACTGCCCCCAAACTTCTCCTCAAGCAGACTAGCATGTGTACCTGGGCCCGAGCGGCCAAAGCATTCGACGCAAGTTCCTCATCTGAGCAACTCATCTACTGTATCGGGTTTGACGAAAGCAATAAAGGTTCAGGTCACAGTATGCGTGAGAGCCGGCTTTACTCGAGCGATAATTTCTTCGAAGACAAGAAGTTTGTTGATCTCGGGATCGGAAAGAAGGCTCAAGGTGTCGTTGGCTTGGGCGTGGTCAGTAAATTCATGGTCGTCGCCGTCAGAGCCTACGAAGGACTTGACAAGCGCGCATCAAGCGGCAGTGGCGATCCGATGCATCTTTACATATCCACAGATGGTCTTCGTTGGAAGCTCGCTCAGTTCCCACATAGCGTTATGCCGAACCTCAAGGAGAACGCGTACACTGTTGTCGAGAGCACGACTCATTCGTTGGCCGTCGACGTTTTGACAGAGGTCAATAACGATATCGGGACTCTTTTCGTCTCGTCCGCTGATGGAATCTACTTCGTCCAAGCACTTACGGATACCAACAGGAACAATTTGGGCATAGTCGACTATGAGGGTATCACTGGTTTGGAAGGTGTAGCGCTAGCAAACGTCGTTAAGAATAGGGAAGCCGTGGTCGGCTGGGGAGATGAGAAAAAGATTGGAAGTATGATGACATACGATGATGGATCAACTTGGGCGCCTCTGAAACCACCGCCTACGAAGTTGAACGGAGACAACTGGGTTTGCAATACAAACGATCTCGAAAAGTGCTCTCTCCATCTTCACTCGGTATCTAAACCTCACAACTTCGGCACCACGTTTTCGTCTTCTGCCCCTGGATTCGTCATGGGGGTTGGTAATGTTGGGGAAAGTCTGGGCAAGTATGAGGACGGTGACACCTTTATCTCCTCGGACGCCGGATTAACTTGGCGAGTTGCCCGGGAAGGAGCATACAAATACGAATTCGGGGACCAAGGGTCAATCATCGTCATGATTGAGGACGAGGACCCAGTCGACCATGTGTTGTACACGTACGACTTTGGGAAATCCTGGGAGAGATTGGATTTGGGAGCTACCATCCGTGCTGTCGTCCTCACCACGATCCCTGACTCGACGTCTCAGAAATTCCTCCTGCTCGGTACGCTCGGTCGAAACGACGGCGGTGAGGACGGTCGTCAAGCGGTCATTCATCTCGACTTTTTACCTCTTCAAACTCGAAAATGTAAAGAAAGCGACATGGAGAAATGGTACGCCCGATCCGCAGACGGTCACGAGTGCGTTCTCGGCCACAAGCAATGGTACAAGCGCCGAAAGCCGGACGTAGCCTGTTACGTCGGTAATAAGTTCAACGAAGAAGTCGTACATGAGGAGAGTTGTCAGTGCCAAGATCGAGACTACGAATGTGACTTCAATTATGTGCTCTCGGATGGAGAGTGCGTCTTAGTCAGTCTGGAGCCCGTTCCAGCGGGACAATGTGAGAACCCAGAAGATCAATACCTTGGTTCTTCCGGATACCGGAAGATCCCTGGAGATACGTGCTCCGGGGGAATCGCAAAGGACAAGAAGATCATGAAAGACTGTTCTCTCGCTCGACCGGACGACGGAGAACCGTCACACGTCGTTCATAGCTTTGAATCACCGATTATCCAGCAATTCTACTTCCCCAAGTCACAGACTACTCTCCTCCAACTTGTAGATAACTCGATCTGGCAATCCAGTAATGAGGGATTCTCTTGGAAGAGACTTTATGAAAACGAAAACTTTTTGGCCGTCACGATGCACTCTTTCGCACCGGAAAGGGCTTATCTCGTCACTGATACTCGCAAAATTTATTACACCACCGATTTCGGTAAGAATTGGAACACAATGACAACCCCCATCGATCCGAATGGATTAGGCCTTGCCGTATTAGACTTCCACCCGACTCGCCCCGATTGGCTCATCTTCACCGGATCTATCGAGTGCTCTAACAGCATGTCGACGACATGCAGAGCTGTCGCATACTACACTACTAATCACGGTCGAAACTGGAACAAGATCGACGAGTACGTCCGGATTTGCACCTGGGCTCGTGATGCTCGACTCAAGATCGACGAGAGAGAGATCATCTGCGAGTCGTACCAGAACAAGGAAGGTTCTCAACGTTCCTGGGACTTTAACCCGATTGAGCTCATTGCTGGCAAAAATTATTACAGCAAAAAGATCAAGTTGTTTGACACAATCGTCGGCTTCGCCACTTTCTCAGAGTACCTGATCGTGGCCGAGCTTAACGTGCAAGAGGCCACTTTGCGACTGCAAGTTTCTCTCGATGGATTACACTTTGCGGAGGGACAATTCCCGCCATCGATGCGAATCGATAACAGAGCGTACACCATTCTAGAGAGCAATACCAATTCGGTGTTCTTGCATGTCACTATGAGCAGCGAAGAAGGGAACGAATGGGGATCCATCTTCAAGTCCAACTCGAATGGAACATATTATTCGCTATCGGTCGAGAACGTGAACCGGGATTCGCGAGGTTACACCGACTTTGAGAAGATGATCGGCCTCGATGGTATTGCCGTGATCAACGTTGTTTCTAATCCCGATACGGCAGGTATATCCGGCACGAAGAAACTGCAGACACGAATCACACACAACGATGGCGCTTCGTGGAAGCCGATGAACCCACCTTCCAAGGATTCACTGGGCCAACTTTACGATTGTTCTTCGACGTCGTGTGCGTTGCATATTCATGGATATACTGAACGAAGAGATCCTCGGGCGACATATAGTTCACCGTCAGCTGTCGGACTCATGCTTGCAGTCGGAAACGTCGGTGAAGACTTGGCAGCATATGAAGACTCCGACATTTTCTTGACCCGCGACGGTGGATTCACCTGGGAAGAAGTCCACAAAGACGCGCATATGTGGGAATACGGAGACTCGGGGACCATCCTTGTCCTCGCGAACGACGAAGGGCCAACGGACCATGTTTTGTACACGCTCGACGAAGGCCTCACGTGGAACTCGTACTCTTTCGAGGAGCGGATGCGTGTCAGAGCAATTCACACGGTTCCTGACGACACCAGTCGGAAATTCGTGCTGGTTGGCAGCAAACCCGGGCGAGCGGATCAGTCCGTCCTCGTCCATCTTGATTTCAGCCAAGTCTCTAACCGGAAATGTGTTCTAAGTCTCGACGATCCTCAACATGATGACATTGAGCTCTGGTCGCCTGCCGAGTCTCGAGACGAGACTTGCCTGTTCGGTCGTCAGACGGTCTACCACCGAAGGATCCGTGATCACGACTGTTACATCGGGGAATTACTCGATCACCCCAAGACGATCCTGAGAAATTGCTCTTGCACTGCGTCGGACTTTGAGTGCGAATTCAACTATTACCGAGACAGTTCCGGTAACTGTGTTCTCGTACAAGGCGCTCAAGCACTTTCAGCCTCAACAGAGGAGGAACAGTGTATCAATGATGAACTGTACTGGTACGAGCGAACAAACGTGCGTAAGATTCCCTACTCGACATGCGAAGGAGGTGATCGGCCGGACCGAGGTGCTCAACATCCTTGCCCTGGTGTGATCAATGGTGCTCGCCACGGTTTCTTCTGGTGGTTCATTGTTCTCACTCTTCCATTTGGTTGTGCCGGACTTGCGGCATACTGGCTATGGAAGCAAAAAGAGAGTGGGACTATTCGATTATCGGATCATCGAGCATTTGGAGGATCTTCCGGAACACTATCGACGCTCGCTTCGATCCCTTACTTCCTTGTCGGAGTGGGAGCAGCAGCACTCGCATGGGTGTACGACAAGATACCTTTCTTACAGGGCGTGTTCGGCGGGGGCCGTCCGCAGTACAGGCATGTGCCTATCGACGAGGATGGTGAGTGAAACCCCGCGACCCCATTTTCACTGGCCCTCAAACAGGGAACTGACTAGAACCCTCTGCCTTTCCACACTGCTCACTCTGATGATAGCCGAGATCTTGAACGGATACGACGAAGATTAGAAGAGAGGTGTACTGCATTTGGGCTAAGATAGGGGGAGGAGGAAAAGGATTGGCATGCATCATGACTGCTATTCACACAAGTGCTCAATAAAACATGCTATCATAAGGCACAAGACAAAGGACGGACCCGACCTGGTTGTACATGTACATCTGTTTTCCAAGCACATTCATGATTGCACACTCTGGACTTGATTCATTTTCCTTTTGACCGCTGCTATCCACCCACTGTTCCAAGATGATAGATCGTGATTGGCGGGCAGAGGAGAGGCGTGGGAGGAGAGGGAAATCGGCGGGCGGCGCGGCGCGGCGCGTGCTTGGTAAACGGGAAATTGAAAGAACAGGAGAGGGCAGGGTAAGGGAGGACGCGTGCGGTGAGAACGCGAGAGGGATGGATGAGTTAATCAGTCACGCACGACCAGACCACTGTCTCTGATCGTCGTCGTCGTCGTTGGCAGAGTTCGAACATTCATCTGAGCACATACCCATCCTCTTAATTTCCCTTCATGAAAGATTGATGGATCATCCTGCTCTTGAGCCCAAACATTATCAATAAACCGATCTGTCTGTTCAGTATTTAGGGAAAGTCGTATACCATCGGCTTCTACTTGGACAACTCATTGACGTTGGTCCTCGGAAACAGCAGTGTCCTCCCTTCTGAAAGCTGACTGTTTTCTGTTAATTCGAAAATCAAATTCGATTCCTGCTTACAAGCTTCCCTCCGAGCTGAGATTGGAAAGTCAGCGCCTCTCGTCCTATCCTCGAACAGGCCGTTGCAGAGTACTTGATAGGAACGCATTGGTCTTTACGGCATCGGGTGACAAAAGGGAAGTCACAACATATATCTGCCTCATCCCTTAAAGTACTCCCAATTGTCACTACCTCATCGAAGTAATCGTTTCCGACCGACTGTTTCTCCCATTCGTTCAAGTTTCCGGACATTGAAATTGGTCTTCGACCCCCCACCCCCCTCTTTACTGGCCGCCACCAAACCTTTAATCCCACCACCAAAATGGCTCTCAAAGAAAACCTTCCGCCTTCTGCAACTGACATCGATCGGCTCCCGGCGACGAAGCGACCTCGACTCTCTGAACCTTCTTCATCCAAAAAAATTGGTACGACCGAGTCCTTCACGGATGTTCTCGTGAAGCTCGAAGCCGATGCCCTTTCCTCCGAGTATGCGCCTGCCCAATCTTCGTCCGATGTCAGTGCGGGCGAACGGGCTGTCGGTGGACACATCGAGACATCAGATGCATGGCCTCGACCAAAACTCCCGCCTTGGGATAGCAAGAATGACAAAGTCGTATTTCAGCAGATCGATATCGATGAATCAACAGATAGCTCGTCAGGGACAACATTGAGGTTGTTTGGTGTGACGAAGATGGGAAATAGTGTGCTCGCACATGTCCATGGATTTCGACCGTACTTTTACGTGGCGGCACCCAAGGGGTTCTTGGAGAGGGATTGCATGGGATTCAAGGACAAGTTGAATGTAGGTCTCTCTCGCTCCTTCTGACACACTCACCCGTCCATGATCATACTACCCAGATAGTAACATTTAATTCGCTCGCTTTCCTGCATTTAGGCTTCGATCGCCTCAGGAAACACCGCCGCCGTTGTCAACATCGCTCTTTTCACAAGGAAATCACTCTGGGGGTATCGCGGAGATGGCACTGTTCCCTTCATCAAGATCACATGCGTCGACCAAAAAGCAATCCCGCGTGTCAAAGGCGCGTTTGAGAGAGGTCAGGTCGATTATAACGACATGTTCAAGGATGAAGTGATGACGTACGAGAGTAATATCGCTTATACTATGAGGTTCATGATTGATTGCAAGGTGAGTCGGGGACCGATCCTGAGAATTGGTGATGAAGGACGAGAAGATGGCTGACATAGAGGGTTACTCTCAGATTGTTGGAATGAATTGGATCGAATTGTCGCAGGGGAATTACGAGATCAGAGAACCAAAGAACAAGGTCTCAAATTGTCAGCTCGAGGTGGATTGTCAGTGAGTGTACTGCCCCCCCCCCCCTCTCTCCCCCTTCCTTGAAGCACGCTGACTCTTCAACCTGTTATGCTGTCATGCAGCTACGGAACCCTGATCTCACACGCTACCGAAGGAGAAGGTGCCGACCTTGCTCCTCTTCGAATCCTCTCATTTGATATCGAGTGTGCCGGAAGGAAAGGAATCTTCCCCGAAGCTCAGGTGGACCCTGTCATCCAAATTGCGAGCATGGTCACGCGACAAGGCGAGTCAAAACCATTCGTCCGTAACATCTTCACACTCAACACGTGTGCCCATATTGTCGGATCGCAAGTGCTTGAGTTCAATGACGAAAAAAAGTTGTTGAGCGAGTGGAGAAAATTCGTGGAAGCAGTCGATCCGGATATGATGATTGGTTACAATATCGCCAACTTCGATTTGCCATATCTGCTCGATCGAGCCAAAGCGTTACGAGTACCTGATTTCCCTTACCTTGGTCGATTGAAAAGTGAGTGGACTCATTGTTACACCCGTTTTCTCATGGGGTTTCTTTGCACGCTCGCTGACTTATACCCTCTCTCACACAGATGTCAAGACCGAGGCGAAAGAAACTCACTTCTCTTCGAAAGCTTACGGTAATCGAGATTCTAAAACTGTCACTATGGAAGGTCGATTGCAGCTCGATATGCTTCAGGTCATGCAACGAGACTACAAGCTCCGTTCATACACGTTGAACGCTGTATGTGCTCAATTCTTGGGAGAGCAAAAAGAGGACGTGCACCATTCGATTATCACTGAACTGCAGAACGGAACTTCTGAATCAAGAAGGAGATTGGCGGTCTACTGTCTTAAAGACGCGTATCTACCGCAGAGACTGATGGATAAGCTGATGTGCTTCGTCAATTACACCGAAATGTCAAGAGTGACAGGTGTTCCCTTCAACTATCTACTACAACGAGGTCAACAGATCAAGGTCATTTCACAGCTGTATCGGAAAGCCAACGCGGAGGGATATCTGATCCCAGCTCTCAAGCCGGAAGGTTCGGACGAACAGTACGAAGGTGCAACTGTCATCGAACCTGCCAAGGGCTACTATGATGTTCCCATCGCCACTCTCGATTTTGCATCCTTGTACCCGTCCATCATGATGGCACATAACCTCTGTTACACGACCTTACTGGACAAGGCGACGATTGAGAGACTCAAGTTGGTTGAAGGCGAGCATTACGTCAAAACTCCGAACAATGATTTCTTCGTCAAGTCTGAGTTGAGGAAAGGACTCCTTCCGATCGTTTTAGAAGATCTGCTCTCTGCTAGGAAAAAGGCTAAAGCGGATCTCAAGCTGGAGAAGGATCCATTCAGAAGAGCTGTTCTCGACGGTCGACAACTTGCTCTGAAAATCTCAGCCAACTCAGTCTATGGTTTCACCGGTGCTACCGTCGGTAAACTTCCTTGTCTCGCTATTTCATCGTCTGTCACAGCTTTCGGTCGACAAATGATTGATATCACAAAACAAGTAGTCGAAACTCATTACAACATCGAACATGGGCAAGAGCATAACGCCGAAGTTATTTACGGAGATACCGATTCCGTAATGGTTAAATTTGGTTGTCCCGATCTTGAGACAGCGATGCGCCTCGGTGACGAAGCTGCCAAATTCGTTTCTGCGAAATTCGTGAAACCGATCAAACTGGAATTTGAGAAAGTCTACTTCCCTTACCTCTTGATCAGTAAGAAGCGGTACGCGGGATTATATTGGACCAGGCCTGACAAATACGACAAGATGGACACGAAAGGAATCGAAACGGTCAGAAGAGATAACTGTCGACTCGTATCGACGGTTATCGAAACGTGTTTACACAAGATGTTGATCGATCGAGATGTCCAAGGTGCTGAACAATACACCAAACAAGTGATCTCAGACTTGTTACAGAACAAAATCGACATGTCTCAGCTCGTCATCACGAAGGCGCTTGCCAAAGCAGACTATGCTGCCAAACAAGCCCATGTCGAGCTAGCCGAGAGAATGAGGAAACGAGATGCGGGGTCAGCACCAGCCTTGGGCGATCGTGTCGCATACGTTATCATCAAAGGAACGAAAGGAGCTGCAGCGTACGAAAAGTCCGAAGACCCACTTTATGTGCTCGAGAATAATATTCCGATCGATACCAAGTATTATCTCGAGAATCAATTGAGCAAACCCCTACTCCGAATCTTCGAACCCATTTTGGGCGAAAAAGCAGGATCTCTCCTTTCTGGCGATCATACACGAACTATTCAGATCGCAACACCTACCATTGGGGGATTGATGAAGTTCGCAGTCAAGACAGTTACCTGTCTGGGATGTAAGACACCGTTACGCACGAATAAGGACGGAGCAGTATGTGTGAATTGCAGACCCAGATTAGGGGAGTTGTATCAGAAGCAAATGCTCGCCACATCGAGTTTGCAGGTCGATTTTGCTCGACTTTGGACACAGTGTCAGAGGTGTCAAGGGTCTTTACATCAGGTATGTTTGCATACACAAAGCAAGCGCTCGAAGCCACAGGAGTTGACTAATATAACATTTTTATGGAAACCTCTAACGTGTCCTTTTTTCTTTTAACTTTTTCCTCTTCTTTCCACTCCGTTCTTCTCCACCTTCTCACCTTCTACAGGACGTTCTCTGCACCTCGGCCGATTGCCCCATTTTCTATCGACGAACAGCTAGGCAAAAAGAAGTGAAATCGGCTGTCGAGGTCATGGCAAGATTCCATCACGAGCAAGGGTGGTAAGCAGAGGAAAGAGAAAGAGAGAGAGAGCGGCGGCGGCGGTCGTCTTGGAGCTTGATTAACTTGATAGGTTCCCGGCTGGTGTCCTTCCTTGGAGCATGGGAATGGGTGAGGTAACGAGGGAGAGGGGATGGTATGTCGTGGTGTCCTTGTACATCACTTATTTGTTTAATCTTGGTGGATCAATCGATTCGATTGTGTTCAAATCTCCCTGTTCCTCACGTCCGGGTTTTATGATGATCGCGCGACTGGCAACACTGCAAGACAATATGACGTGGCAATGGGGGGGGGGACTCTTCCCGCGTGACCGTGAAGCATGCTGTGTCCACGTGCCCGAACGTACGCGGTGGGACTAAAACGGGGGGGGGGGGGTTTAGGTGGGGATCGCGGGAACAACCTTTTCCCCTCTGTACCCTGTTTCTCTCCTTCCCGCTGTTCCCACGCTACTATCACTGTATGTTCCACTTTCCCGTCCCAGGCAGGCACTCCAACGCCTGCTTACTTTAGCCCCCGCCACTGTGAGTGCCACACCGACGCCGACACCGAAACCCCCTCCTCCCACTCCCCCCTTTCCTTTTCCCGCGCCGTTTTGACTCGGACTGTTATTATTATCAATACAGTTACCCCGTCCCTCTTGCCCCCCCCCCCCC
>JANGFI010001623.1:473-21601 GCA_025758705.1 Goffeauzyma gilvescens
GGAGGGAGAGAGGGGGGGAGGGAGGGGAGGGAGGGAGGCAAGGGGGGAAATTAACAAAGCAATCAAAGCCCGTGTGCGTGCCATGCATGTATCAGCTAATGAATGGAATGGTCGAACAGAACGAAAACCCCAGGGTCAACGAAGGAAGGAGCGGGTGGACGAAGAAGGGCTCTCGAGGGGTTTTTTTAAACGAGTCCAGCGTGCAATAACAATAACAATAACATTAACAATAACAATAACAATAACAGTAACATTAACAATAACAATAACAATCAATGGGAATAGAATGGGAATAGAATGGAATACTGAGATTCAGAGCGATAAACACAAACAGAGTATAGTGCTGTATACCAGTCCCATTCCAAATACTCTGAAACATCGGGGTTGACGATTCAGTTTGGAGTGAAGAGGAGTGTCGTTGGAAGGCCAAGAGCAGTGGGAACCTGGCGAGCCTCGAGCCTCGAGCCATTGTATGATTCGGCAACGGATGTCAAGACTCACCTTTGTGTAACAAGCACGGCAAAATAAAAAACAACGAGTCCGACACTCCTATTCGCCGTTAAAGAGCTTGCCCAGCCCGATTGCGATTGCTGCGATGGCCGATGATCAATTCACTTCACTAGTCCCAAAGTGGCGTTGAGTCCAGTCAGGAAGCTGTCTCCGTCCCGTCATTCTTGGGTACTTTCCTCGCACTCGCACTCGTTCGAACATGGAACACTCGTCGCGGTCTCTTAACTTCTGTTTCGTGATCAGGTGAGTCCACGAGTTCATTCGTGTGCGTGCGTGCGTGCGGCCTGCTGGCTTTTTGTCTCCCGCCAACATTCTCAATGATGTTTTTGGTTCTTGTACGAATGTCACGATTTTTCTCGGTTCTCACGAGTTTGTGGAACTGCCATATGTGGGTAGTATAGTATGATAGGGTATGACATGCAACAAATCAAAACAAATCAAAACAAACCAAAACCAAAACCAAAGATCTGGGTCTCTTCCTTCCTCTGCGATGCCACTGCCTGACGGGAAAAAGACGTTTACGGACATAAGATACAAGAAGTAGTAGCCGGATGCAAGGAGACACAAACAGAAAAAAACAAGGACGAAGAGGAAAACGTCCAAAGGAGAAGATCGAGAGATCACTCCCCGCCCCCTTTTCCTTTTCTGTCTAAGCAGGAGGATAAAACCCACCCCATGCAACAAGGCTCACTGCACCCCACATGATCGCCCATCGAATCCAGTACCTGGCTGCCTTCATCTTCTCCTTTTCCTCCTTCGTCTTCTTCTTCTTGGTTTCCAGTCGCACCCCTATACCCATTCCCACTTCTTCCCCAGCCAGCTCCGCCAGACGCCAGCAAATAGCACAGGCCATCCCTCCGCCTGAGGACACCCGGAGTGCAATCTGGGTATGAGCAGAGAATAAAAGGATAAAGGTCGTCAGCGTTGAGATAAGGATGTATGGGGTTGTGTCGGTCGGCGGCTTGTATGGGCTAGTCTCTGTGTTCGTGTCTGCTTCTGCTTTTGTTTTCGGGTTAGTGTTGGTATCCGTGTCTGCATTCGTAATTGTGCTTGTGTTTGAGCTTGAGAAATCGATTGTGTCTCCGAACCGTCTATTCTGTTTCTGATGATGGAAAGAATGAATCATTCCCTTGAAGTGATGGAAGGTGGTGTGGATGGAGATACCGATGATCGGTCCAGCGAGAATAAAATTGGGAATTTGTGCTGGTTCCCAGTATCGAAGGAAGCCGACGTTCCTATTGAATCCACGAACAGATCAAGACGAAGAAGATAGTTAAATTAAAAGGAATAGGAACAGGAGCAAGAAAAGGTGGATGGAAAGACCGGAGTTGTATTGAAAGCAATGAAATAGATCAGCATCACTTCGCTGTTCTCGTGCGATGTTGCTATTCCTACACCGCCATTCCCACTCAGCTTGATTGTAAACGCGCAAAAAAAGAGGGGCAGAAGAGAGAAGAAAAGAAGAAGAAACCTAACACACCAGTATTGTTCCTGAACCCATCCATAAACAAGCGGCATCTTCATCTCGCACCACGGTCTCCTCGCACCACCACCATTGTTGGAGCAGAACTCTCGATAAGCGAGCCACTGAAATCCGAAAAAGGGGCTCAGGATCACAAGGCATTGAGTTGCCGTTATGAGGACCGTAAGTTTGTGGTTCCAGAGGATCTTGAACAGGTTCGAATGGAAATGAGGAACAGGGAAGGAATAGGAGCAATGGCAGAAGGAAAAAAACAAAAAAAAAAAAAAAAAAGTAAAGGAAGACAGAGGGCGCCCGTCAGTGATCTGCTCCAAGCGATTGTTTCGTTGACAAATGCACGGAACTTCCCCCACTCCTACCTCTACTCACTCTGAATGACCCTTTAACCCTCGCACCGCCTCTCCACCCATCAATCAACGGATCCACCACCCCTCTCCACACCACGACTAAACAACTCGTCGTTCCTAAACTTCTGATACTCGTCGCGGCCGCCAGGCAGAGTGTTCCGAAAATCGCTTCTCTTATTCTTGCTCTTCCTCTTCCTCTTCCTCGGTTTGGGTGTGCCGCTTGCTCTTTGCCCGACCTCGGTCCCGATCCAAAAGCGAAACTCTCCTCGATGTACAAAAAACCCGTAAAGCTGAGTAAAGCGAAGAGTGGTTCGGTGTATGGTGCAGAGAGAACTGCAGGAGAGGGTGAGAGGGCGTAGAAGAGGGAAGAGAGGAATGCGAATCGGGGAGAGGATGTGAGGTGAAGAGTCAATCTGCGGCAATACAAGAGAGGGAGGGCAAATTGTTAGTCGTTGTTTCGGATCGACCACGTTTGACTTCCGCACGAATTTGCGCAAGGAGGTTCTGGATACGGTCGTTCTGGAGAATCAAGTCAAATGCTGTAGACCCACTTGTAAAACACTCCAGCTGCTGCCACCGCTGCCAAATTGGCTACCACCGTACCCCCTATGACGACATCCCAGAACTCTACCTCACTCTCTCTTCCCACCACTCCGCCCAGCCTCAAGCAACGAACCAACTCTCCCGCGATCCTCATAACAACCGGCCAACCTGGCAAAAACGCAAGTTCTTGTTCATTTCGATATCCATGGAGAGAGATACTGGTGTAATAAAACGCGTCCCACCGTACAAGGGCTGTTGGTGCGCTACTACCGAGACCGAGGGAGGAAGAGTCGAAGCTCCAGTGGGAGGAAGGAAGAATCAATGGATGTATAAGGAGTAAGTAGAGAAGGGAGAGAAGCCGGAGAGAGGTCGCAAAGAGGAGGACTCGAGTGAGAGGCGATTGGAGGGCTGACCATCTCAGAAAAATGGGTTTGAGAGTCGAAGAGACGAACTGCATGATTGAAGGACTCCGAGGTGTGACGAGCAATACTGCTTGTTCGTAATGAACGGCTGATCTATGAAAGCTTGGCTGGATTTTTCGCTTATACCGTGACAACCAGTCCTATTTACCTACTGCGGTAGTCCCTCGTCGAACGCCGTGCTACAGCGGGGAGGATCATCACCCGTACCGACCATGCAATGTTAAATGTTATATTGGAGGAAATAGTCCAACCAGCTCTCCTGGGGTCCTTACAACATGCCGTGCTGTTTTTTTTCCTTTCAAGATATCGACCATACACAGTTGTTATCCATCCATTTCCATTCCCAGTCCATGCTACAGTCACCTCTCAAGTGACGACGACCTTGAGGCTCCTCCCTTCATTCTTGATTGACCTCGCGGATCATTCATTCATTTCATCACTCATCGCACTCAGGACAGTTTCCGGATCCTCAATCCTCGCTTGAACCCCAGGCCCGACCGACACTTTCCCAGATGAAGCATGTTCAACGCGTCGCCCAATGCTCGCGCGCGTTCTGCTCACGTAATACGACGTACCCTCCGCTCCTCCCTTAAACAACCGGGTACACGACTTTTACCCAGCAACAACGCCCTTCGCCTTCTGTGTAGGGGTCTTCAGTGGCAAAATCAATCAAACTCGTGCAATACCTCGTTCTCGTTCGGTGTTCGAGACTGTGAACATCAACAGATACAACCGAGACACATAAAGAAAGAGAGAGGAATGATAAAGAACCGGACATATCATATCACATCATATTGTTTGAGATAGCTTGTAGCTATTTTTATAAAAGACCAGATGCGATTGCTAATCTCTCCAGACAGACCGAGTACAAGGAGAGGGGGGTTCGCTTGGAACCAACTGAAGATCGAAATACGAGTTTCCATCTCTCCTTTCCATTCCTCCTTTCTTCTTGTCGTTATCCCGTCCTCTCGTCTTTCGCGGGCATGGAAACCAACCCGGAAGAATTCGCGCCTTTCCTCAATGTAACCTTCACTCAATCATGCCAGATCTTGAATCCTGGATCATCAAAGTCTTCACTCGCAAAGCCGTCATTGTCCTTGAGTGCAAGTGGGTCGCTACTAAGATCGTTATTGTAAAAGGGACTGTAAGGCAGCTCGAAAATTTCGTTTCCTTTCTGCTTTGTCTTCTTCGGGTTCAAAATCGTCTTCGGATTCTTGTGACCGTCGTCGTCGTCATCGTGCTTGTCCGTTATTCGACGTTGTTCGAGATCACCCACCAGAACGTCTAATCCACCTGTTGGACCCATTCCAGTGCCAGAGAAGTCAATGAAGTCATCCCAATCCAGAATATCATCAAACTCATTGTCGAACTCCTCAGGGACGACTTCAATTCGTTTCACCTTCTTCTTGGTACTTTTCTTCGCTTGGATCGCCCGGTTAGAGGAGGGATCGACGATGTCGATGCGCTCTGGTATGGAGCTACTCAGGGAGATCTTCCGACGCTGGATGGTGGGGGTTTGCTTTTTCGGGTCGGGGTTCAATACGTCTTGAACCGAGTCCTGCGGGCAGAGAATTGGTAAAGCGAACAGAGTTTGAAGGATTCAGGCAGATGGGGGATCTGGCACGACTAATCAATTCACTTACCAAATCTTGACCTTTCTTTCGTTCCTCTTCCGCCGTCCATATCTTTCCAGCCTTCTCTTGAGACGGTTCAAGCCTTTCGACGTTGCTCTGAATCGAGCTCGTATCCACCTGTCGATGGTTCATCTGTTGCTGCTTCCCGACCGGATCGTTTTGCCGCGCCGAGCCTGGAAGTCCTCGCCTTGCCAAGTTCGTGGTGGTAGGCACACTGCACAAAGAAGCTTGCCCTTGCATTTCGACTCGCTCCGACATCTTCGGGTTCGGTGGTAAAGCGACCGTAGCTCCCATCTCCTCAAATCCCGTCATATCGTCATCAACTTGTACTCCTTCTTCTCTCTCCACGAACGGATTCACTTCTATCATCATCATCAATTCCTCCTCGACTGAATTCAAGTCATCGCTCTGTATGCCAATATCGGCAAGGTTCTCATCTATCCCGATCACTCGACTGATGCACTGACCAGGGCTGTCGGCCTTCGAGAATGTGGAAGATCGTTCGTCATCTTCTTCAATGGTCGGAAGCTGGTTCATGATTCTCGAACCGAGATGCATCTTGCCAAACGGCATCGAGGGACTAGAGAATGACGACGTCTTGATGCGGTGGAAAGGTGTGCCAAATGGGAGTTGTGATCGAGGCGTACTTATAGGTCGACTTTTCGGGGATGGGGAACATTGTATGAGTCGTAAGGTGTTCCGATGAGAAGCACTTGCTCCTTGGAAATAGCTGCCAGTTTCATCTGAATCTTCCAGTGGCGCAAATAACCCCAATTCTTCCGCGGTTTTCCTCTCCTTAGTCTGGCCCTTCACTGGACTGTAGTTAAATCTTCCTTCTCGTATTCCTTCGCGGTCAAAGTCCGCCCACGTAGAGAGTGACGACCGCCCTCGTTTCGCCACAATCGATGTTGATGCCGGTCTCGTGAAAAAGGGTAGCTTTTCATTTACAGAGGCAGCGGCAGCAGAGGTGGGTCGAGAGATCGTGATTCGGCCAATCGAGGTAGCAGAAGATGGAATCGCTAAAGATGCGGGAGGGTCTCCGAGGCTCGACTCTGGCGTCAGTGGAACAAGCCACGGAGGAAAGTAGTTCTGTTGAGATTCGTCGAGGGACTGGTCTCGATGCGGGTTCGCAAAGTCTGGCTGTCGGTCTCTTGGTATTCCAAGTCTTTGATTCTGTGATGAATCTCTTGCGTGCGGCTGTTGGATCAAAGTCTGCCTTTGCCCACCAATGGCCGCCTTTCCTCCGTAGCTCCAAGCTTCTTCCACGCACCTCCACGTTCCCAAATGATCTTGCTGTTTCTCGGTATATCCCGGTCGCTCTCTTTCACCTGATCGGTTTCTTCCCTCGCTTAAAGTCGTCGTGGCTTGCGATAGAATTGTGGGTCCAAAGACATCCTCCTTCTGCGCGAAAAGAGTCCCCATAGCATTACATTCAGGGACTGGCTCCCTCTGAAGAGCTGCTCGAGATTGAGTTGTGATATGCTCGCAGGTGGAGTTCCCCTCGTAACCCATAATCGGGTCAGCTTCACCGGAAATCTGCGGTCCCTGCCCGTTATTGGGTGTCGAGGAATACTGGACGGGAACTTGTGTCGGCAGGTATGGATTCTGGTCCGGCTGGAGAAAGATAGAATGAGTGTGAGAAATTCGGGGTGGGGATGGAGATGGTGCTGTCGAAGGAGAAAGGACATCCTCTAACCAGGATGGCATTTTTGACGCCTGTTTTAAAAAAATCCCCGCGATAATTAGTTAATTTGGTCGTTATAGAACATATGCTATGGCAAATACTCAGGGGTTGATATCTTACGGCTTGCCATTGTGCCTCGGCTTGTGCTTCTACCTCCGCCGCAGCTGCTTCCTTTTCCAGAGCTTCTACATCCATCCCCACAATGCCACCGATTTGCTCCTGCTCACCCTCCTTCGACCCATCGTCCTTTCCTTCCAGCCCTTCGCCATCTCGGATGACCATCTCATCTTGGCGTACTCGATCACCTTCGACCAATCCCCACTTTCGTTTCAACCCGGTGATCCTCGTTTTGAGATCTTGGATCTGCTCACGAGCGTTTTCCTCTTGATGAACTTCTCCGGAACTCTGATCCCCTCGGATGCAGAAGGTAGGAGATCCGACATCGTTCACATTCAAATCATTGCGATCCAATCGATTAGACAGGTGGTACGGATCCAAGACACCAGACGCACCGATAACGCCGTTTCCCTTCGTCCTTTTCTGCGGTCGTCCAAGATCTTGTTCACACTTCTCTGCCTCACGCGCTCCAACTCTGCCACTCCTAATCAGCCGTATCTTATCTGCTTTATCTGCTTCCAAAGCAGCCGAAATCTTGTGATACTTTTCATTCAAACTCCATTTTGGAATCTGCGGTCTCGAATTTCTGTTCGCGAGATTATCTTCTTCGTGGTCGATCTCAGACTTGGAAAAAGAACAACCAGTCTCAAAACCACCACTGGAAGCGCCCACAGCTAAGGATACGGATTTGGGTGAGCCTAATACTCGGTAAGGAGTAATATGTGGCTGTTTGGGGACACGAGTGTAGCGATAGGGGCTAGCACAGTATAGTGAAATTGGTTGAGTCACGTAAGACCGCAAAGATTGCGTTGAATCAGGTGGTGTAGGTGGATAATGGGAGGTCGGGCTCAAGGTTTTCGAAGACAGTCGATTGCTTCTGCAGACAGTACAGGTGGAAATAAAAAGATACACGAGAAGATAACAGGTAAGTATCAAAGCTAGTCCTTCTCTCTCCGCCATGGTATCACTGCCTGATACGGGGAACGAGAGTTCTCACCCATTGTCCCTTTTCTTCCCAATCTGACTCAATCTCGATATGTTGCTCTTCCTCACTCCACGAGGGATGACCATTGAGGTTCGAGTCATTTTTTTGGCACTCTCTGGCGAGACGCACTGACCTAGCTTGATCCACGATGTCGCACCCTTTTTGATCACGCGTTCTCCTTGATCCCGGGTTCTCAATGTATTCTCATGAGTGCTCTCCTTGTATTTTGTACTAATTAGGCGAAAGGGCAAATATTCATGCTCATATCATAATTCAGAGTAGCTGTTATGTTGTGTCAATTCATTGCCCAGTAGGCCAGTCGACTTCACGTCGTCAACGTCCGATATTGACGACGACGATCCTCTCCAGCTCTGTTTGCCACTCCGCCGCGCTGTTTTGGGGGTTGTGGTGACTTCGTAAACACCAGGCTCACCAAGCCCTCCGGATTCGTCATCGGCCAAAACAAAAAAGAAGCACCCAAGATATTCAAATCGACGCGACGACAAAAATGAAGATCATTTAAATAAATAAAAACCAAAAACATACAATCTCTCAAGGCCAAGCCCGAGATCCCGCGAACGGGAGTTTGGGAGACGAAAAACAAATGAGGGAACGGCGGGTAACGGGGAGGACGGAGTGACAGGGTCATGCCGTCGTCGTTCCCCGCAACTGGTTCGCATCATCAGACTGAAAAATGGTCATCAAAATGTCAGGCAACCAATCAATCAACCAGACAACATCCTACTGAGTCTTCATTCAATCGTCAGTATCGCAAGGTCCTCCTGCCTACTTCAGATTCAGGAGGCAACTGTCCATGGATTAAGCGCTCTTCCCGACGAACCCATCTCCTTTAACCACTCGCATTTTCAACCCTTGATTTTCCAACCAGCTCCTGCACGGCTTCCCAACTATGTCCGCAGCTAACTTCTCAACACCGCTGCATACTCCTCAAGTGTTGGTGTACACTGCCACTGAGGGATTTCGTCATGACTCCATCCCCGTTGCCAAAGTCGTTCTTGCCGCGCAGTCCCAGACATATGGAGTCAACTTCACCTTCTCTGAGGACCGTACACTCTTCAGAGATGAATCACTGGGCAGATTCGACAACATCATGTTCGTCTCGAATACCGAGGACGTTCTTGATGCGGATGGGAAAACAGCATTTCAAAAATGGCTGAGCCTCGGTGGAACGTATGTCGGAATTCACTCCGCCTCGGGATGTCTGCAAAACGAGGAGTTTTACCAAAAAGAAGTCGGCGCAATTTTCGATTATCATCCTGAAATCTCGAATGCCACGTTCATTCCTCTGAATAACACTCATCCATCGATGTTGACGATACCTGATCGATGGAACTTTGAGGAAGAGGTATACAATTTTAAGAGCGACCCGAGGTCAGTTGGAGCCGAGGTATTGATGACAGTTGACAAGGACAGTTACGTTGATCTAGGTAGTCACTACGACATGGGAGACCCGCATCCGATAGGTGAGTCCTTTCATCCTCCCTCCAATCCGATCAAAATCAAAGATTCCTTTCGGCGCTCTTACTGACCCAACCCTTACAGCATGGTATCAATCTGAGGGCGCCGGGGCTTTCCCTCTAGCATCTTCTGTCCCAGTGGCCGGAAGATCCTTCTATACGTCTCTCGGGCACCTTAACAGCACCTGGGAAGACATGATTTTCATAGAACATGTGATGGGAGGCCTCATGTGGGCTTTAGATGGGAAAACTACGAAAGCGTACAATGGAAGTGCGATGGTCGGGAATGGGGGGAGTTGGGGTTCAGCCAGTCTCATAAGCACGGCATCGACGACCAGTACTGGGGGAAGTGGAAGCAAAGCCGTTAGCACGGGTTCGAGTTCTATGGGGACTGCCAGGTGAATACCAAATCTAGAAAATTTCCCTCAAAGGTTCCCCAATGCCTTCATCATGTACTGACTGTGCTTTGATTTGTTTCCCATCCGAAATGCAGTCTCACCAGATCCATGACTAGCTTTTCATCCCCCTCTGCTTCGGTAACTCAAACTTCGGCAGGCCAACGAACCCTTCGACCTCCGGGGATTTTCACCGCACTCTCATCGGGCGGTCCCTACTCTGGTTCGCTCTTCCTCTCCTTCCTCGCCCTGATATTCGGATACATGGCTCTCTCATCGTATAAGCGAAATGAGAAAGTGCTTGGCTCATGGGGATGTAGAATGAGCTGGATGAGTCCGAATTATGTCAAGATGGATGGACCAACTGGCGGAGATGTGGGAGGATTAGATGACAAGTATGGTCTGTGGTTATATCGTGAGGGAGGGATCCAGCAACATACAAAGGTGAGTAATCGGCGTTGATCTCCGCTTGTCCGGGTGTGTCAACATTGTGATCTGACTTGAGTTTGTTCACCTTGCAGCCGGCTGGTCAGCCCGTTCTTTTCATACCAGGCAACGCAGGCTCCTCTAAACAAGTTAGGTCCATCGCCTCTTCGGCCGCCCACCAGTATTGGGAACAACAAGAAGCAGGATCGACATGGAAGGAGCTGGATTTCTTCGCAGGTGGGAACTAGGACCCCCTTCTATGCTCTTGTATCAACGGTACAAACTTATTCATCCGCTGTATCCATAACGACCCTACTTTGCCTCTTCCTTTCGTGATGAATATATATGCACATTCGATCATCTCAACAGTCGATTTCGAGGAAGAGTTTTCCGCCTTTCACGCTGGAACACTGAGCAATCAAGCCCACTACGTTGTCCATGCCATGTCGTACATTCTCTCGCTTTACACCCAACATCAACCTCAAATATACATTCTTGGCCACTCCATGGGCGGGATCGTCGCAAAGTACGCATTGGTCTTGTCCACAACACAGTACGACAAAGAAGCGAAAGACGTTCTCTCCGCAGTACCAGCCATCATCACGATGTCCAGCCCGCATCTTAGCCCACCTGTTAACTTCGACCACGGGTTTCATACCATCTATTCCGAGATCGAAACCTATTGGACCAGGCACGCGAACGACTCTGAAACTTCACCGATGCTTATCTCAATATGCGGAGGGAGTGCGGACACGCAGATCGCCTCGGACACATGCTCCCTGTCTCCTAGAATGGACATGTATGATGATGGATACTTTTCTGTTTTCACCAGTGGTATCGAGATGGTCTGGACGTCGGTCGAGCACCAGGCCATTGTTTGGTGTGATCAAGTCAGGTGGCGGATCGCTCGTCTGCTGTTAGACATGGTAGGTGTCGAAGAAGGGACAGCGAAGATGTTACGTGACTCGAGGACAAGACTCGCGCGGTCCTGGCTTCTCGGCGAACACCACTCGACAACTACCTCTGCAGCCCGAAGCATCCTAGCTTCTTCCGACCTCGCCAATATCCGTAAACTATCACCCAACTCCCCCAACATCGTACACACGAACGAAGATACTGTTACCTATATGGCCGATGTCCCCTACGGAGCCAAGGCCACCCGTGTCCAATTCATGGGCCGAGTGACTGTTGGTGGTGTCGGGCCGGCATCCTCAGCCGACGCTGTGATGAGATTCTGCAAGGCACGCATCGCCCAAGATGGGTATCATTGCCAAATTCTTCCGCCTCAAAGTCTTCGCCACCTTCCGCCATCACCTTCTTCTAACAAAACCAAACCCCGACTGAAGCATTATCCTCCTCCCGGAGTCGGTGCCGAAGCAGATGATGGAATAGCATACCTAGAAGCCTTGATCGACGAGGAGTTCTCAGAGTTTGTTACCATCGAAATACATGGCAAAGGATGGGCAAGCTTGGCTTTTGTTGACGGAGGCGAACTAGGACCGATCAGAGGTGAGTTCGAACATTCCGTCTCCCCCTTTCCCTTCGGCCTATCACTTATTCTGGAGGCGCTTTATTCCTTACAGGTGTTGCAGGATGGAAAGCCCTGAGGCAGACCTTCAATTTTCCCAAGGTCACCGACTCGTCTCTTCTTGCACATCAAGTGGTTGTGCCGCAGCCTGCACGGTGTCGAGGTGAGTCTTATGAAAAGGGATGTCGCAGCAAATTTTTAGCTAAGAAAGCCAATGTTTACTACAGGCTCCCCGCTCCTGTCTCCGCTGGTCGCTCATCAAGTCGTCGCCGGAAATAACACGTCCTATGAAACTACGTATCATCCACAAGCTGCTCCGTCCTTTGTCACACATGCACACTCGTATTCTTCGCCTCTTAAACCTCTTGAAGCTGGGGCCCCCCACCCGGCGATGATGCTCGAACTCTATCAAGATCCTTTGGATGAATGCCGAGTCGAATCTTTGAGTGTCAAACCGCTCTGGTCTAGTCTTCCGGGACTTGCCGTGATTCGATATCGTGGACACCTGGTATCTTGGATGATTGCCTCTGCTGCTTTGATTCTGCGAAGGCAGATGGGACTTTGGAGATCCACGGGTGAGTGTGCATTTACTGCGAATGAGACATATCCATTACTGAGCCTCTCACTTTATCCCTTGCAGGCCAGTACCCATCCATCAATTTGGCGATCCAAACTTGCTTCAGAAGAGACTTCCCAGTGACTGTACTCATCGTCCTCATCCTCTCCCAATGCGGGACTATTTTCGCTCGCTATTTACCAAGTGGAAGGACGCCGATCCTAGGTTTGAATGACCCTCATTTCTGGTGGATCCCGATTCCATTCGCTGTCGTTTCAGCAGGTATCACCTCAGGACTCGGTACCGCGATGGACACCTTTTTCCGAGTCTTGACTGCCAAATCATCTAAGGTTCCTGATCCTGGCAAGTAAGTGTTGGCGGACGAACTGCAGTAGTAAGATGTACTGATAATAACATTTTCCCTTTTGGAACAGCCCCAATTGGAGGATGTCCACGCGCACTTTCGGGACTGTGATTTTCGTCTCACTGATGACGATCATGTGCTTTCCATACCAAATTGGCAACATCGTCGCTCTCATCATGCTTGTCGTTGCCACCTTTTCGAATGCCAAATTGCGGACAGTGAGCCTTATCCGGACTCCGATCTGTGGAACAGTTTCGATGCTGATAAAAGAAATTATATGCGATGTAGCAGGACCCAAGCTTCTACAACATATGCATGGGCTTCCTCTTGCTTTACACCCTAGTCGTCATTTTGGACATCCCGACCGCCGTTGTCTGGATTCGACATCTATTGAGTAATTGGCGAGCCCCATTCGAGCACACGTGGTGGCATGCCGTGTACACTATCCTGGCTCTGACGACAGCCGCACAGTGCTACGTCGCTTCCGGAACAGAGATAAAAAGATACAGGTGAGCAGGTGCCATTTTTTTTTGTCAGCATCGGTAAAGCATGCCTAACGATTATTGCGTCTACATGCAGCCGAGTAAATGCTCTGATAGCCGAAGGTCTCATTTATTTGATAGCGGGATGCGGATTTATGTTTGGGGATGCACCTTGGTTGCTTCGAATCGTATTTTGTGGTGTATTGGCATCGAATTTGGTCGGGTTGTTGAAAGGCAGAGGTGGGCTGAACACAGGTGGGTTCTATTACACCCTCTGTCTTCGGGTAGAACGAGGCGAAACTTACCTTCTGCGTCAATCTTGCAGGCCGAACCAGCCCACAAGAAAGGCCGTGATCTGACTCGCCCGGAGAATTGGACGAGCGCCAAAATAGACTCTAGTTCGTCTTCAAGACCTTGCTTAACCCTTTGATCTCCCCGTAACTGGCCTTACAACACCCTCCAACGTAAACATGAGACCAGACAAGAATTTCGGCACCATTATTCGATCGAGTAGCGGACTCCACCTCTTTCGCCACTTGTCCGACGTTCTCTGCCCAACTGCCGGAGCCGGTCGATTGTAAGGTAGAGTTGGATTCAGTAACCGAAGCCGAAGGTGAGGCAGGAGCATGCCATGTTCGGGTCAGGACGTCGTAAACGAGGCCACCGTCTGGGTAGAGGACGAATGCAGTCGGCTGGTCGCTTTGAGAATCTGAGTCCTGATCCCGTTGTATGTCCGCAAGAGCAAGAGTCATTGCTTGGGAGATAGATGAGATGTAGGCAGGTGATGTACAGTTGATGCCGATAGCTGTTGGTCGAGGAAGTTCAGATTGACCAAGATTTAACTCCGGAGCACTCCTTACAGACTTCGGAGTCAGGATTAAGTGCTTGACGACTTCCTCCACAGGACTAGTATCCGGGAACTTTCCACCTGGGAAAACGCAGGAGATCCAGAACGGTTTCTTCCACGATTGACTCTCCTCGCTCTTAGTGTATTTCTCGCTCAGGCGTTCTGAGAGTTGTCCCATCGCTATTCGAATAGCCAAGATCTCTCGTACGAGAGGGACAGTCTCGAAACAGATCCAGTCGATCTTTTTCCATGTATCTTCGTTTGCAGCGAAAACCTCAAGACGATTCAGATGGAATTCTTTGAGTGCGACGATAGACGTCCATTCCTCGGTGGAGATGCCGGAAGGATCGACGTCAAAAAAGGATGGAGCTTGAGGTCGTGAAAACAAATTCGTGTTCTCTCCATCTTTGACGAAAGATTTCGGCCCATAAGGCGGCGGATAAACGCCCGAGTATTCTTGACCTGGAGAAAGAGTTCCGCCGAAAGGTCCAAGGCAAAGCCCTACCTGTTTACATCCCTCACTTTCCTCGATCGCACGAGCACCAATCTCGACACCTTGACGCATAAGCTCATGCGAGTCCGCGACGGAGAACCCGTTCTCGGAATAAAGGGACTCAGTGGCTTGATAGCTGTAGAAAAATGCACATGTTAGCAATCTAAGGGTAGGGAAGCCAATGCATCCCAACAACGGGGCCACAGACACTCACGTAGCAGTCCCAATCATCTCTGCACCCGCGCTCAAAAACTCTCGGTGAACGCTCCCTACAGCATCCTGGAGTTTAGGGTCAGCTGACCACAGCTTGGAAGAAACGTCGTATCCCGATTCTTCGAGTGTTGTACCCATACCTCCATCCAAGATGGTAAAGCGAGAGTGGGAGGTCATGATGAGAAATTTATAGGGGGGATGGGTGTGTGAGCTGTCTGAGAAGTCAATGGGGCCGGCTGGTGCGGAGGATAAAATTCGATCGAGTAAGTGTTTTCGTTTTTGGACCTTCAAATTGGTATGCTCTGACCATCGAATTTATGGTATGTCTCCCTGTGTGCACGATTTGTCTTTTATATCTTCGATATGCGTTCAATGACAACTCTCGATTACTGGCAGGAAAAGCACCACTACGTCCATGATTGACTTTTGATTCCATTTCGTCTTTCTTACTTTTTCTTCCGCGTTCGCGTAACTCTAAGCGCAGTGTTGTCCTTTGTTCTGAGAGAAACGGGACTGGGAAACACGCCATTCGCGTATTTCACACAGGGAGACGACAGACAACAGACAGGTTAAAGGTGGAGGGAAAGGTGACAGGTCAGGTTAGTTCATTACATCAAACGTCATCATCGGAGGCATCGGTTGATTAAAGGGACTGCACATTGACATATACTCTCAACTTCAACCTCTGAGGCATCATCATCTGAACCTCTTGTGCTGTTTTTCAATCCGGTATAAGGACATAAGTAGCTTTCAGGTCCAATTCTCGAATATGCCCATTCTTAGTCAGGATCAGCTTCAACGATTTCGAGATGACGGGTGAGTCTTGCTCTCTTTTGATCTGACTTGGGCAGGGAATACCGTATACCTGGGTGTGCGCCCTTCATTAGTATGTTTAAGCATCAGACGTAATGCTCAGCCTTCTTATATCGGTTTGGAAACCCTCTTGATATACGACCACTCTTCCACCCGCTCCATAGCTACCTAGTCATACCAAACTTCTACGACTCCGTCGCCGTCAAAGAGATGCTGGACCAGGCCAAGAAGTTAGTCTCTGATTTTGATATTGACAGTCATCCCATGGTGAGTTTCATATCGGGGCTCTGATAACGCAGAGGGAAACCAACGGCGCAGCTAGGTAGTCGCCCTCAGGAAATGATCTTGTCTGCAGAAGGGGGGGGGGGGGGAAGGGTAGTCGTGCTGTAAAGAAGGAAGATTTTCTTTCCAGCAAAAACACATTTCCGACTTCTTGAGGTCATCAGACTGACCATTATCTTGCCTTCTTTTCGTCGATAATCCATTCGGATCGCTTTCAGACACTGTTTCAAACTTCAGAACAAGGCAAGCATGTCGGCGATGAATATTTCTTGAACAGTAATGACAAGGTGAATGTCGAATATTTCGAAAGGTCCCAGAGCACTCAGAATGGTTCATCAGAGAGTGACGACGTTCTCTTCTTGACAGACACGTCAAGATACCCATCCCGGAATCTAACATCTTTCTGACAACATCCCTGCCCCACATCTCTTCCACTTCATTTCACGTCCTGACTGTCCTTGGCAGATATCCTTCTTCCTCGAACCCTCCGCCGTTGACCCCTCTGATCCTCGGAAGCTGGTCGTCCCCAAATCCGAATCCGTCAACAAGGTCGGTCACGCACTTTGTCAACTCGATCCCGTGTTTCACAAGCACACATTAGAGAATGAGAGCCTGAAGGAGGTGGCGAGGGATCTGGAGGTTCATACGGATCCAACAGTGTTACAGAGCATGGTCATTTGTAAACAACCCAAGATTGGTGGCAAAGGTGAGCAACATCCAACCTTCCCCCCCCCCCCCCCACCTGGTTGAAGGCAATACATGAGCACATAAATGGGCTGACACACTCCGCTGCTCATCGTCGTCAGTCCCGATCCACAACGACTCCACCTTTCTCTACACGGATCCACCATCAGCCATCGGCTTCTGGATCGCTCTTGAAGACTGTACGTCATCGAATGGTGCTCTGTCATTCCTACCTGGGTCGCACAAGAGGCAAACAATCACATCGAGGTTCGTAAGGATGCCCGGGGGTGGAACGGGATTCGTTGATTTAGAAGGGCCTCGAACTGAGAAGGGAACGGATTGGGAAACGGAGCCGGGATGGAAGGAGGCTTGTTGTGAGGCCGGGTCATTGGTCTTGATTCATGGTGAGAACTGTTTTTCTCTTTCCACGGGTCTCGACGTCTGCATTGCGATCCTGTACCACACTTTCACCCCACGTCACCTCGGCGATACTGTCGATTTGGGCTTGCTTCAGTTTGCGATGCGTGCATATGGTAATGATTTGCTTATATTTGAATTTGCTCCCCATGTTCCTTTACAGGTGGTGTACAACATCAATCTCCCCACAACAAATCACACAAGACCCGATACATCTATACATTTCACATGATCGAAGGAGCCGAGGGAACAAAGTACGACGAAAGGAATTGGTGAGTTATGATACTGGCTGTTTGGTTGCGATCCAAGTCTTGAAGATCAGACACTAATTTCGAAAAGGAAAATCTTTGGGTGAACCGCGTGAACAGGTTGCAACCATCCTCCGATTTGCCTTTTGCAAAGTTGCTGTGACGCTTGTTTAATCGATCTAAAGGTAGCGGAATTTAGCCGGGGCGTAGTTCGCAGTTGTACATATGAGGATGAACTCAATTTCGCCCGCCTGTAGCCGGTGTCGATGCTGTTCGTGAAACGCAGACCCCGAAAACCTTATCATCACCTGTGATGAGCACCGGGCGGTGGACAGACGTCTGGAAGTGAGGATGGCACTTTCAGAGGACTGCTCTTCCACGGAGGCATCATGTGCCGGTGGGTCGAATCATCGAAAGAACGAGAAGAAATCAGCAACGGTGGTAATTGGGTTTTCCGACGTCGTTCGACAACATCATCGCCATGCGGTAACCGGAGGAACGGGTCGTGCCGGGGAGATAGTGGATTGCTTGCCTCGTAAGAGGGTGAGCTTTGGACAGACCATCGATGCCTCTGTTCTGCATCGGGTAGGCCTGCGAAAATACTGGAGAGAGGCGGAAGGGTGTGGATGTTGCCAGCAAATGGCAAGGATTGGGCGGAACCAATCGAGGAAGGAGTAGCTGCAGGAGTTTCCGACGAAGTTGAAGCGATTGATGGATCGTCGGAGACACCAGTAAGGCTAATGATGAAATAACCTTTGTCGAGGGTCTTTGGTTCGAGTCCATTGGCACCCAAGCACCCTCCGATTCTGAATCGCACGTCGTATGCTGCGCTGGAACAGTCGGGAAATCGAATCCTGCGACCAGAATAGCTTTCGTGAAATCCCGGCGCTTCGAGGAGCAGGTCGGAGCTCGAGTATCCGTTCAGATCCTTAGAGGATAGACTGCCGAACCTCAGCTCGCTCGTATGTGTGCGCTGTTCTGGTACGAGTGCTCTCGAACGCGCCTCCAGAAAAGTGTCAGCGTCTTGAGGGTGGACAAAGTCCATCAGACACCCATCAATCATCCCACTCCAATCCCTCTCTTGTAAGTCTTGCGAACGTTGCGAATCCTGAGAGCGGGTCGTAACCTGAAGGATAGTCAACGCCAGGTTGCAGAAAAAGTGAATGGCATCTTCTTGATTGGAGGCGGATGAGACCGTCAGACCACTCTCAAGAGGAGCTTCCAGAACTGCGTCCTCGGAACAGGCCTCAAGGTGATGATTACCGCTCCAAGTCAACGAACGACCACGGCGGGTCGAGATTGACACCGACCTTCGATGAGATGAGTCGTCGTCGATCAGGAGTTGTTCCAATCCAATGGCGTTGCTGTTTCCGAATGATCCGGAGATAGGTCGACTTCGCTTGGGAGGGGACACTTGTTTACCTGTCTTTGCAGCTGTCTTCGGTCTACCACGTTTCTTGTGCTGAGCGAAGGAAAATAGATTTGTGTCAATATCGTCTGTCCTCCATTAAAAGCCTCCCGACTATATAAGAGACAAAGAAGAAATTGCTCACTGGCAAATCAATACACAATTCCTGTTTCCCGATTGCGTGGCATCGTCTGCAAGGTCTCTCCTCTGTGACAGATCAGATAGAAGTTGCGTGTTAGTATTCCTGTTGTGAGGTCGTGGGATTAACAGAGCGATAAAAAGAAAAAAACACTTACCATCACATGCAAGGTGTGCTCTGTTTCAAAACAAAGAGAAAAGAACAGAAAAAATAGAAAAATGAAAAAGGAACATAGGTCGACGAGGCTTTTTGTTAGCCACCAGTAAACTTGATAGGCTGGCGTTCTCAAACAACTATCTCACCTTTTGCACGGCGCACATGCCGAAGGTGTGTTCGTCTTTCCATCCGCACGTCTTCGCATCGGTATACCTCTGCCAATTTGTGATGTTGGGTCCGGGTGTTCTAGTATCGGATTGCTGGGACTTGTGGGCCAAAACGGCTCAGGATGGTGCCCCCAATCCGGTTGATCTATTGATCGCCTTGATGGCTCCTCCCGGAAGGACGATTCTGCATCATATGAATATCTCGGGATGTGAGATTGATAGACCCGGAATGAGGAGATGGCAGGCAGAGATTGAGGGAATTGGTGGCTTGTGAGATTATCATACGAAGAGGGAGGGGATGTGAAATGTGTTGCCTCGGCAGCATCTGGGATCGGAGGAATTCGTGGGAATGGCCGGGGATGATACGAGTTGTACCTGTCGGACCCGGACCCGGACAGGGATAGGTCGTCGACATCCATTTCGACGTCCGATGCGTGTTCAATCGAGTGCATCATCTTTCAGCCTGTACTGGCCGGATCAGATTACCAACGCGTTCATTAGTTGCTATAGATCGCAGCTTCCGCGCGGAGTCCTACCGGCTTGGTCTTCACGATCTCTTCTTATACGAACAACAATGATCAGAGGACAGGGGTAAAGCTTGGCCTCAGCCTGTCGAGACTGATAAGAGGATCACGTTTACCTCCCAGTGTTGCAGATCATCGAGGGATAGGAATTGTAAATTTCAGTTTGCAGACCCGAAATCGTAATGGGACATCCCGTGTGCATATTGCCCGTCTCGATATCCCTACACGACAATTGAGCGGAACCGTCCCGCGACGATATCTCCCCCCAAGCGGAATTCCCTGCAATGGGTCACGCCTTTGCTGTCCCATGGTGGCGACGGACGGCATGTGTTTCGTACATCCAGAGTATTTTTGACCTTCTGTTTTTCCGGTACAGCCAATCTATCCCTAGGCTCGCCCCTGTGATTCTCGCTTTGACCTGTATGTCATCTTACTTCCCCTGTTCCTCCTTCCTCTTCAGCAGTATGAAACCGAAGGCGAATGAACTCGGAGCCACCAGACAGGTGAGTCATGTCCTCCTCTCGTCTCTTGGCAAGGATTGGCTGAGGCTCCTGACTTTATCCCTCTGTTAGTTCCTTGTGGATATTTCCTCCTCGCTAACTGCCGCGCTCCCGAGACGATTTGCCACTTCCGAAAGGTAGGAATTGGTGGGCAAGTCGGGCAGGTTAATCGGCGGGGTATTGGATTGGCGGAATAGTCTGTACCTGCTGTAATATATCTGCTTCCGACCGCGCCAAAAATAGTGAATGCAGACAGGGAACAACCTTTGAGGAACGAGCTGGAGTGTATCGGAACCTGAAGAATTCGTTCTCCCCCCCCTGTGGTCCCGACTTTCAATTCCTCCTCTTTTGCACACAATTCGTGGTTATGCCCGAGGTACGCACCCATCCCAACCCAGGCGAGATGCCCCCTTGCCTTGGTTGCTGACTCGCAGTGGCGCTCTCTTACCTACATCCCCAAACAAAAGACAGCCGTTAATGAAACTGGAGAGGAGTGAATGAAGCTGATGAGGAGACGGAGAGATCGAGAGACGGAGAGAAAGAGAGAAGGAAACAAAGAAGGAATCGATCACGGCAGGTTCGCCAACGGGAACGCGGGTGGCGTGTGGTACGGAGAAAGGAGAAAGCAGCTGGCAGGTTTTGGGAGTGGCGTGGGTCGGGTTGCGGGAGGACTCGAGTGGGCCACGGAGATATCTCAGACAAAACCGGTGAACTCTGCGGGGAAATTCCCCAAAGCCTCAAGCCCAAGGGTTAGTGGATACAATATAAAGAAGGGCAAAAAAGGGACAAGTGGCGCGGGAAAAGACAAACAGAAAATGAAGGAAAGTCTCAGTTGTCAGCTATCGACCGGGGGAAGTTCCCCTCTTGCCCCTGGTGTCGGTTACGGCATCGCATGGAGCCTGGGAGTTTCCCTTTACGTATTTATTGCGTTCCGGGTCTTCTCCCTTGATACTTTATTCCCTCATCGCTGTGTGCCCGACTTCCCATTGAATCGCGTGCTTCATCGGTGTTATTCCCCACCGGCGCTCGGGCACGGTCCGACACAGATAGGGGACGACCACACGCAGAGAAAACGGAGTGCCGCAGAGAAGTTGCTCCCTTTCCTGACGACTTAAGCCATTGTCTCCCTGCAATTTCTCTTATCCGGAAAATGTCATTGTCATAGCACGTTTCTGCCCCCAACCCTCTAACCGTCCCACTCCTTCCACCCCCCCCCCCCACCCCCCCCCCCAAGAAAAACGGTCACCCACACCGACCTGGCTGACGGGTCAGAACGGGCAAGGCCG
>JANGFI010001624.1:0-21666 GCA_025758705.1 Goffeauzyma gilvescens
TTGTCATTGTCATTGTCATTGCCATTGTCATTGTCATTGCGTCTGGTCTCGCTTGCTTACCCATTTTGTTGCTATAAAATTCCGTTCGGAATGACAAGTGCTATTGGTGTTGACGAGCACCCATGAGCCCAATGGTCCATTCCCATATGCTGGAAGGTTTCTGAACCCTAACAATTGAACTTGTAGTCTGAAAGTATGCCAAGTTCCGCCTTGTCTGCCGGCACTTTATCCAGAGCAATTCCCGCGGTAGGCACATTTATACGTTCCCCATGCCAATTTTGCCGTCTCGCTTTGCCTTCATGTTATCTCTTCGCTACGGTGCACGAGACCACTGGCTGGTAACTGTTGGACCCATATGCGCAAACTTCGTTGCACAAGAGAAATAATACTGAGTTACAAGACCAAACGGTCTTCCGGTGAAAGGGAATCCACGCGCTTCACACAGACCTTTAGGGAATCGATATTTTCACCTAAATGCAATGAGACTTAATTTGGGTTTTGAACTACGTGGAAAGATTGTTTGCTTTCTCGGTTACAGTCATTCGTACATCGAAAAAGCCACTTTCTGATCAAAGATGACCTTGGAATGATGAAAAACCGTCATGGTTTGTTCAATTTTGGAGTTCCTTTCCGGTATATGAACAGAGGTTCATAAATCATAGCCACTTGGATTCAAGGGTGGTATTCCGGCGTCCAAGAATTTGCAAATCTGGTTCCGAGCATGTGTCAACATCGATGGATAAATAACCTAAGATGGTCCGAGCGTCCTATATGGAGCAAAGGATGAAGTACTACCGTAGCCTTCGGAAACACGAAGTCGCCGAAGAGACGATCCCTTCTCGAAATTGTGGCGGAGGTCATGTGTGCAAACGCCTTACCGTAGTTCAATTCTTGGAAAGAAGTCCCTCATCCAGACAGATAACCTTCCCCCCCCCCCCTCTTTCACCCGGACGTATCAATTTCAGTCAGGTAGCTTTCCTATCAGCATCGTTTTTGCCCCTTTGCCCAACTGTTGCATTTGCCAGAGCAGATAACATATCTTTAGAGACACAAAACGCTGCGCCCTTATCGGGAGAAGCAGCGGGCAGGACTCCACCTTTCCTGAGCCCAATCCTTCATGTTTGATTGAAGCGGTCACTTTGGGCGTATGCATGACATGGCATACACCCTCTCCCTATTCTTTAATGGGTGTCTCACCTCAGGGTCACGAACAGTGTTATGTGGGCACTTTTCCCTGCATCAAATCTAAAGTCCACAGCTTCCATGTGCTGAATGAAGGCAACAGGTCGCGCTTTTTTTAGCAAAAACCGTATCTTCTAAGAAACGAGGTCTCAGTAAGAGTATGCAATGTCATTGGAAATGATGAGCCTCCCTTCCAATCGGGGCGAGTGGAAAAATGATCACAAGTTTCACGCCCAAGCAATTAACAGGATACGATCGAATCGATTTTCAAAGTCAATAATGGTGGATTGTGTCCTTCATCCCATCTTCTCGAGTGCTATGAAGAAATTTAGAGGTATAACAACCCAGTATCTAAAAGTTCTAGGGACATCCAGAAGAATCTATGATATGCTCCACATTCTTGGGGTTTCTCCCGACTTAGAACATACCAATCGTAAAAGTCAAGTGGTCGGTCCAGCACCGGAATCCACTGAGTAAGGTGTGGCCTACCTTTCACACATCTGTTCACCAGACAAGAACCGCTAGTAACCATCGGAAACGGTGGTATACGCCATCTCCTAAAGTCTGGCCGGTTGAGTAAGAGTTATTTGCGCGCGTGTCCTAATTCGAGCATATAAGTGATCATTTCAAATCATCTTCTCCATCTTTTGCACGCAACGGCTTGTGCGCGCAAGAGCAGTGGGCAAAAGAAGAAGGTAGTGACGACGGATGAGTCCAAATCCAGGCAGGCTTTTCCAAAAACCCATTCAGGTAAATCGAATTTTCCATTCGGCTGCTCCAACTCACACTCTCGTTCAGTCGCGCGAAAAAGGGATATTGCGAGGCGATTGACGCTACTATGAGTAAAGCTATCGGGCAAAGTCCAGAGCGGTGCGTTGGTTTCCGAATGCTATCTATTGCCCACAAACAGTGCTAACTCCTCCGTGTAAAAGCTTAGTCGAAATCATGCCGGATTGCCCGGCCGTTCTTTCAATCCATGCCCATATCCCAACCATCCCTTCATCGTAGGCCTCAACTCGGAAAACATTTCGATTGAGCTATGTGCTCCCTGTACAGTCGGAGAACGTTCCGTGATATGTGGGCTCCACGGTGCACGGCTAGCTTTACACTCTACCCGTGCCCGAGATTTCATTCGCCGATAGTAGAAAACAGGAATCATCGAAGGCTCGCCCACATGGTCGAAGACATGGAAGACTTGAGCAGTGCCCTTTTGTTGCTGGGCGACGACGAATCGAGGCGAAAAATCAATGGATTCCAAGTTCAGTGCAATATGACAACTTCGCCGTCTGATGATAGGACTTTGAGCGTTGATACACACCGCACTCGGCAACATAGTCGAAGGAAGCCGTCCGCACGCAAAGCATCAAAATACTCGCACGAGGTTTATTCAGCCAACGGGATTTGTTTGCGGTAGCAGAAAGAAAAGGTGAGTCTCCCCTATTTTTGCCGCCCATCGCCCACGAGCATGTTCTGCCAGGAGGAGCATCTGCCAAGGGACGTCATGCTACTCGCAGCAGCAGTATCGTATAAACCTGTCTGAGAATCATCACCGATGAGAAACGATCTGTTGGCGGAGGCAAAGTCAAAGCGTCAGCGGTCCTTGTCAGACCTAGAATACTACCGGAATAAACCCAAGGGGAGGCAAATTGAGATCGAGAAAGCACTGCCCAACACTGCAAATGACAACAGACCGCAAATGAAATTATATTGTGGTGATCCTGAAGGACATTCCATCGATTTGGCATGGCAAAAAACAACACCGGTGAAATTGGAACTGTCGTATTGGTGGCGTAAAATTCCCCGCATGACGGCCGACATATGCTTAAACGCATTGGGAGGAGGATATCTTCGCCGGGTCTGTATAATAGAGGTGTAGGGCACCTCTGAGATGGTTTAAGTGCACAAACTCTGCCGGCCTCATATCAATTCAAGACGCAAGACAAGGTCTGCCACCACATGCACTATGCGACTGAGAAGGCCTGTCTGTCTCCGCGACAAATCCCATTTCAGAAGAGGACGCGGCCAAAAGGCATGGACGGGAAACGGTTGGTAGCCGACGATGCGTCGTCGGTTGAGCCTCTTTGCACTACTGTATGAGGATGGGGAAGGCCGCTAAAACCATTCAAATCCCCCTGATTCTTTCAATCGAGAGTCAATCACCTTTGTGATGAGTGCTCAGGGGATGGCGTAAGGTCTGTTTTTGAAAAAATCAAGCACATGGGAATGACGCGCAATGAGTTCACCCACCGGAGTTCACAGATGGAGTGGACAACTCGTATGTGGGTTAAAAATGTAAACGGAAAGATGTGAGGGAGGGAGCATGCTGTAAATGTTCTACATATGTCGCATTTTCGGTCCCAGCACGGCGAAGGGACTGAAAATAACGAGTGAGCACGTCTAGACGAGGCCAAAATGCCAGACGATCGGCAAGAACGTCAAGACGCCGGTGCAGACACGATCAAAGCTACCAGTCCAGTGACGTACCAATGCCCGTTCAAGGCCTCATCGCCATTCGACGATAAACGTTGGCACGTCGGAACGTGTTGGGATTTGGATCCGTTCAGATACAGCATGGGAGACAGCGGGGTTAATATTCCCGCCACTACTGGTTCGGGGTCCGGTGCTCACAGTCGACCTAAACATTGGCTGTTCTAGTGCGAATATTTCGCTGCGGCACCTGGGTCTGCTGGAAGCTATGTATCTTTGGCTCAGTGAAGCAGAGCTAATGTTCATCGCGGAGCCGGCGCATGTTGTACTGACTTCTCCAAGTCCTGCCATTGCCGTTCTCGAATTTGGATATTCGTGTTTATTTAATTCTACAACTTGTCATGTGAATAGATGTTTCGCTTCGAAATTTTATCCTTTCGATACTTTCGACTAAGTCGAGTTTGAGTTATCCGCACAAGAAAACGGAGTGCTGATAGCACCCAATGCATACGAATTGCGAATGCTGACCACAGCAGCCCAAGTACCTGTGATGGTGATGAACATGCCGCCGACGACAAGGAAGACGTTGAGAAGTAGGAGTGCCCTGTAATACAGGCTGGTATCCGTCTTCCGATGACGCCAGTTGTCGTGAAGCCACATCCATCCTTCCGTCGTCAAGCACATGAATGTGCCGAGCGTTGCACCGACAAGGCTGATGAGATCACCGAAGAAGGGGATGGCTGAAAGGAGACCAAATGGAAGGTGGTGAGCTCTTTCGTCGGTTTGCATTCAGATGTGAAGAGAGGGGCGATGAAGTGGGTTTCGCTGAGACTCACCTTCAGCCAAGATAAAGGACAGGGTGACGCAAAGGCCCACGCAGCTGAGCCAAACGGCCCAATGGGTAAAAGAGTGAGATTTCAAATGAGGCGAATCTCTGCGATACGAAAACAAAACGATTTGTCTTAGCCTTCATTATCTCGTTTACTGCTTCCGGGAGAAACAAAAGTTCAAAGTCTGATAGGGCAAAAAACTCACCGGAGCAACCTCACAAAGATCATTTTCGCTCCGACGTGAGTGTAGATCGTGACCGAGACAAAGAGACCAGGAACAGCGATTCCATAAGCGATCTTCTTGACGGTTACTCCTGCCGAACCCAATGCGGGGTTCGCCAGGTACTGCCCGCAGTAGTAATAGACGACGATACCGATGGTGAGGTAGGTGGCGGTGCAGATGGATTGACTGGTGTAGAGCGACCTGTTGAACATTCTGGGGTGTTTCATTTCTCCCACAATGCTGAAGAATGCAGGGGTGCCACAGAAAGCGACTGTTTTAAAGAAGGGAAGGAAAAAGAAGATGATTGGGATTAGTGAGGCCATTTCTTGAAAGGACTGAAAGGCAAACGAATATAAATCAAGTACTCACAGACTGCGGTTGTGACTGCACCCATGCCGCCCAAAAATGTACCCGCGTTGCTGAAAGCAGAGATATTCTTATCCCATGGACCAACCTGAGGTGCGGCAGAAGGCCTTTCTTGGATTCCAACGGCGACAGTGATGATCAGGATGGCGGACATGACTGAGACGAAGCCAAACCAGCCAAGCATGGAGACCTTGTTAAGTGTCTGGATGGACGCAAGAAGGAATGTGCCGACAAGCGCCTGTGAATGAGGCAGAAGGGGGTTGGGGGGGGGGGGGCGGCGGCGGCGGCGAAAATTAACGATGGGTTAGAGGTTTGTTAGTAAGGAAATGAATTTGCGAGCAAGCCGCCTGAAACAGAGCTCGAGTATATAGACTTACAACGGCCACCCAAGCGACAGTACATGTGGCATGTGTCGTCATGGCATTGAAGGCGATGGAGATGGCCACGAATCCAGCTCCTGTCAAGAAGATCATGAAAAGGGGGTAGGCGACAGAGAAAAATCCTCGGCCCCATCTACCGGCGAGGATGAAGCCGACGTCGTCCATGGAGTAAACTTCAGGATGGTTGCGCTTGAAGAGACCAACGACGTGGCCAGACCAAGTAGTGAGAAGAGCAAGGACGATGATGACTGGTGGATGAAAGAGAAAAATGAATCAATAAAAAGAGATGAAGGATGAAGCCGAAGCAACGTCAGTCAGGACCCTGCAAATCGCGCGCATTCATTTTCGTTCAATTTACGCACTGATGACTCCAGGGACGCCACCGGTAGCCGATAGCACGGTTGGCATGGCGAGTACACCCAACCCGATGGTGGTCTTAAGCATAAGGATTGCCGCTTTCATCCTGTAGGGCGGAAAATGAGGTGCGCGTGCTCAGCGTTTGACATGGCGAAGGAGAAGGTACATCATACCCGCGAAGGACAGAATCCGGGGTGGAAAATCAACTCACCATCCTACCGACTTGTAGTTGACCTCGCCTTCCTTTGTGACTCCGAAAACGGCGTCTACCTCAGGATCGGCATGGACATCTTCGACGAATGGCGAATCGTCACGTTTCACGTAGATGGAAGATGGAGCCTCCTTGCTACCTTTCTCGATGTCGCTCATGGCGCCGAGAGTTTTCGATGGATTTTGGGAGGCGGAGTGTTTGGATTCCGGTTCGCGGTTCTGTCACAGTCTAGCGGAACGGTCTATTCAGAAGAAGTAGAGACAGTCTGAAGGATTACCAGTGATCAGCTGGAGTGGAGTTCGAAGTGCAAGAATGGACGGTTCAGAATGACGGTATGCTCCCGACCCTATTTTTGTGCAATCGGTGATGTATAAGTATTCCAAGACGACGACCGACGAATGTCTGTCTAGCAATGAGGGCATGGGTATCGTAACTCGCTCAGCCCACTCTTTTTTCCACATACCCGAGGGAGAATCTCAGGGGGAGGTAAATTGATTGGCCGGTCACTTCGGGGAAGAAGGGCCATGCCAGGTTGTCGAGCGTGTGTACATAGTTTCCTTCGACGTCTCTCCCTGCTTCCCACTCTTAGCGTCACACACACCCCCCCCCCCTCCCCATATGAGAAGTCCGGGGTCAAGTTGGAGATGGTGGGGGTGCAGCTGACCAGCCTCACGAGCGGGAACATGACGACGACGGACGGTGATGATGAATGGTGAATCGTGGTGCATGCATGTCATGGCTGCTGTATCTCCCGTTTTTTTTTTCATTCGATTAGAAGCAAAAATTTCAACCTCCCTACCCTGTCTAAGCGGCCAAGATTGGAAGCCAGGTGGTGGTGCTGATGGAGTGGAGTGCGCGCAGTGGGGTAAAAGTAAATCCATTAACGGAAGCGAGACGCGATTGCAGCACTGGACTAGCCCGTCGCTTGTCGAAGGCAGAGGAAAAATGCAAAATGCAGAATGCGAAAAAAAAAAAAGGGGGGCAAAGCGCACTGGCTGATATTCGACTGTACCCACTCATTCATGATGGATGGCCAAGGCTGGCTCGCTGTTCTGTTGGTTTGCCCCCCCACCCCCGGTTCTCTCTCTCCCCCACACCTTTCTGTTTATCCCGTTCGTTTCCGCCTAAAGACTTTGCCATCCGAGTTTGAACTTTTCAGGCGAGAGTGAGTTTTCTACCAGCTGCTGCTTGCTTGCTTACCCTACGAGCCCAACGTTAAGCGACCGACCGATCTATGTGTTGGTACATCATCGTTGCGAGCGAGCGAGCGAGCGAGACGCCCTGAGCGGTCAGACCAAACAGGAACACAGGGCCGCCCCACGCCCCCGTGCGCGCTAGAAGTCGCACTGGGACAAAAGCAAATCAATAACGAGTGCCCAGTTGCACCAAGAGAAAAAGATTCAAAAAATAAAACAATAAAAATAAAACAATAAAAAAAGATATAAAAAAAAAGATGGGGAAAACCCCGCGTCCGCGTGACTTGGCCTCGCTTCGGGCTTGGCGGTGGCTTGCGCTTGGCGCGTGGCGTGTTCCTTTTGCTGTAACACTTTAAGCGGCGCCTAGGATGGGGGCGGGCGGGGTAAATGAATGGTCATGGTCGGTCAGTCCGGTCGATATCCATAAGTATGTGGAAGATGTAACCAATACATTGTCTACCCTAGCTAACTACCCCCCCCTTCAAGGCTCGGCTTTAGCAGACCCCGTCACGATGTCACCTCGCCTGACAACGTCACCCCTCGAATGAACTTGCCGACCAGAGGCGGAGGGGCCCCAGAATTTCTTGGGGAAAAGGATGGGCGGGGTGGAGAGGAGAGGAGAGGAGAGGGAGGATGGGTGTCACCCGGATGGATGTGAATAAAACTAGCCTTGCGCTTACAGCCAAGCCAGACCGAACGGGACCGAAAAACATGATCTTGCCGATTGGTGTGAGTGGCACAGCAACATATTTTACAGTACAGCACACAACACGACCGAACCAATCGCCAAAGTTGATCTTGCGGCCAAGACGATGAACGGCCATACAAGATCCTTCTGGAACACTCTCTCTTGTTTGCCGACCGGGAGACACTGTCCTTTTTTTTTTTTTCTCTTTTTTTCAAATGGATGTACATAGGACGCTGTAGCAGGATCGTGACCAAGCTCAGAGGTATATGTCGATCAGATACAGAAAGTTTGCAGTGGGAAGTGATAATCGGACCGGATATACGATAGAGTGACATTGTACTGCCAGATTACGATGGGGAAGGGGGGGGGGGGGGCAACTATCCTCCTACACGAGGTCTCTACCAACAACGATAAATGAGAACTAAGTGGGACCCTTTATATCAGGAGCACCCTTGTTGATCGCGGCCCAAATCTGCCGTTTGGAACTTCACCCGGCGACCCTTACATGTCATGTCGTCCAATTAGACTCTGGTGAACATGACCTTGAGTAATGCTACCAAACGTGGTCCTTTCGAGAACTCGGCCATTATTACTTGCGGTGACTTTCCTGGGGATCCTGAGATTCCTAATTCTATTCGAAGATCCAATCTCTCAAGGCGCCGTAGCTGAGTACGATGCAAACCACAAGTGATTTTTAACCCAAGCTGCTCGAGAGGAACGTATAATCGAAGTAGGTCAAAGAGCTACGGGATACGAGACAAGGAATAAGAAAGAAGCCAGGTCTTAGTCTTCTTCTTCATTGGAAACGTTATCGCAGCGGTTAAGACATATGGCAATATTCCGCAAGCGATGAAGCTGCACGGTCGTCAAGTCCTGGCACGGTAAACCAATCAAATTGTCGGAAGAAGACGTGACTAGACATCACATATCCACCCGTTTATGGGAGCGAAATGGTGGAAGAATGGCCTCTCACAGATGCTGGACAATTCATCATGACCTTCGGTAACGAGATAAGCAGCAAGGACCCCTTCGAGACATAAAGGAGGGGTAAACCAAACATCGACGAAGGCAAGTATACATCTGGCAATTGTAAAAGGAACATTGCCTGCAAGAAATCAATCTCAGGACACGGAGATACATGTTATTGCGAGATGCTTGACAATGTAAATGTAGTAAGGAGAATGTGAACCATTCTTGCCTGTTAACCAATGACCATCGAATGTACAATCCAAGTTGGCCGAGGAACTTGCTCAGAAGCTGGTATTCGCGATGTGCAGGTGGAGGGGAAAGGTTGGGAGGAGTCGCGTGGGAGCAGAATGACACGTCATTGTTGTCGTTTTCCGACGCGTCCCTCGGACGTCGCGCATCCCCACTTCACTCGCCGTAACTTGGTTGCGTTCAATCATCATCACTCGTCTCCATCCATTCAAGATCATCGACATGTATCCATATCCTCGATCCCAGATCTCAGCAACACCTTGTACAAACAATCAAGTCAGTCTTTGTTACCATCCCCCCGAGCTTCAGTTCATCTTGTGTCTTCTTCCCAAATCGCCCTCGTAACATCTCATCGACGAAACCACAAGGCCACAGCAACCGACCTCCTCCGTCTCATTTCCAACCTCTTATCTTAACCATCGAATTTAAAGCCATGCCCAAAGTCATCTCCCGTGCTGCCGTGTCAACATCGGACTCGGCTCCAGCTACTGCATCTTCGAAAGCTATTCTTCGGACATACTACTGTCTCTGCGGCGAGTTCCTGTTGGTAATTGACAAGAACCTGGACAAACTGCCGAGGAGACCAAGAGATGGTGCGATTGTGGTGAGATGTCGTGATGACACCGAGAGAGGGAAGGTTGGCAGGAAGTTCAAATTGAACGCGGTCGAGGGAAAGCGTCATTTAATCAAACGGTGAGTCTCGTGACCAATGCCTGTCCAGTTTCTCTACTAGGGAGCATATCTTGTTCATCCCTTCCCAGGAAGAACACAGAGAGAGAGTTTATAATTGAACTCAACCCCCCCCCCCCCTTTTTTTTCTTGGATCATCCTTCTTCCAGTCAATCCGATGGTGCTCTCGAACCCCGTCAACCGCTATTATGCTCAAGATGTAACACCGCTGTCGCATACCAAACACATCCTGGACCTGTGGGGAGTGGAACATACTTGTACATCCTTAAAGGAGCATTGACAGAACAGTGAGTAGAAGCCATGAGTGATCTTCATAGGTCACTAGTACATGGCAGACAATCACACTACAATCCCACCGTCGCTGACACATACATTCATCACTCACGTACAACTTACAGACAAGGTCGCATTCCTGTCGACGCCTTCACCGACGAACACCTCTACGCCGTTACCGCCGAAGAGACTCAAATCCGGATGTCACTCTCGGAAGCCCAGGAGAAGGAGCGAGAGAAGATGAAGCTGAATCAGGAAATGGTAGAAAAAGTCGAGAAAGAGAGAAAGAGATTAGAGTCTGGAGGTGCCGGTGGTGGATGGGGTGGTGGTGGTGGTACGAGTGAGGAAGTGATGGACTCGGGGAATCTGGATTGATGGACTGATGAAATGCCAGGATCATCGACGTCGTGCCAGCCTATTGCGTTAGCATTTCAGAGCAAGATGATCGGTCCTGTCTTATTCCAGCATAGGTCCGCTGAATGCAAAATAGATGCATCGGTAATGTAGCTGGAAGATTAGATTCGTATTCATGTCATGCACATGCGATCATCTATCGAGACATTGTACTTATACACGGAGATGGTTTGAGCGAGGAGATCCGAGGGTGTACAATCGTGGAAGAAGATCAGGAGAATACTCGATCCTGTCCGGACCACAAAGCTGTCGTACTCGGCTTGAATACGACCACCTTGTCCTTCCCAAGTTGCTCCGAATTTACTAGCTCCCACTTGTCTGATCTGCCTTCTATCATCTCTTGGGCCTCGGCCGAAAGTCCCAGACCATCGGGAACTTGCAGGGGAGCAACCGTCACGATGACCAGGTCGACCAGAGGTATTGTCGTATCACCGGGTACCTTCCTTTCAAGCGTCGTCGTTGACCACTGTTTCTTCGCATCCAAGAAAGATTGAATCACCTCAGCACCCCCTTCCACCATGATGCTCTTCAAGCCGAGTTTGGCGAGCACCTCCGGCAAAAGGGCAAGATCTAATCGACCTCCTGGCATCGAGACGGGAACGATCTTCGCCCCAGCTTCTTCTAATTGTTGTTTACGCTCGAGACCTTGCGCATCAAGATCGGAGCGACAAAGCAAGATCGGTTGTTTGGCTGTCGAGCGAATCTTCTCATCGGGGTCACGCAGAGTTGTAAGCATGCGAGCGTTGGATCGAAGTCGGAGAGAAGGGTCGAGTATGAGAGGTATCGGAGCTAGGTGATGGTAAGTGGAAGGAAGTAGGCGGACTGAAAGAGGGAAGGAGGGAGGCACGGGAAGAGCCACCAAGAGGAACGACGGAGTGGAATCAGAAACGAGAATGAACAAAATCCGACGTGATGCGACGGACGCCTCGCAGCCACTCACGATTCAGCCTCGGATCATCATTCACCGCCGTACCCACACCGACCATGATAGCATCATGCATACTCCTCATCCAATGCGTCATCAACATGGTCTCCTTCCCACTCAACATGATCTGTTTGCGACCTGGACCCGCAATTTTCCCATCCGAAGACTGGGCGTACGTGAGAGTGATATGAGGCGAGTCAGGTTGAATGGAAGAGCGGGAAGGAATGGAAGAGAGAAGCAGAGGTGGAGGAGAAGTAGCGAAGACGTCCAGAAGAGTGCGATTGGGAATCTGAGCAACAGAACATAAATCTCAAGGTTCAGTTCGATGACGCAAAGCAAGGAGATTTGACTATTATATATTCTACAGTGATGCATCTGGGCGACTAACCGGTACGAACCCATCCTCATCCGACTTGGTGGCAGGCGTACTTCCATTGTCATCACTGGGGGACATGCCGAATTGGGCCACAGGGGCTGACTCTTCACCCAGTGAGCTCCAATCGATATGCTGAATCGTGCTTGAGCCAGTGAGGTGCGCCGGTGGAGAATAGACTGGTGGGTCAACTTGTTCGTCAGCGGTATCGAACTCTGAGCTGTCTGATCCGGTAGATTCAACCTTCGACCAGTCTTCGTTGCTTTCGGGAGTCGTAGGTGATGTATCCACCATGACGCGGTCACTGTCATCTGAGTCGATGGCCTCTGCCTGAGGTGGAAGGGTCATGGATTCAGACAGTTTGGAAGGCTCGTGAGCCGTCTGACCATTGTTGGCAACAAGTCCAGGCAAGCTGAGAGTCGAAGAACCACGGCTTCGCAAACCGGCCTACGAGGAAAGGAAAATGAAAAATGAAAAATGAAACAAAAACAGTGAGAAAGGGTTACTCCAGAACACACATCGTATACTCTTCTCGTCTCACCTCAGTCTTTTCTTTGGTCACACCACCGATCGGCCGAGCCGTTCGACGGCGGTAGAAGAGGAGGTAAGCTGCCGGGCTCTTGATGTCGCCCTCGCTTGCTTTGGACACATGCGAATCGTCAAACTTGTACCACTTGTTGTCGATTGCATTCTTACAAGTGGCAGTGTAGTGACCGCCTCCCATACCACCGTAATGATTGTCGACCGCGTCTAGCATCGTTGACAAGTCATTTGGCTTTGTCAGCATGGGTCGCGACATTCAGCGAAGAAACGGGGAAGGCGCAACTTACAAAGATCGAACATCAATGTCTCGTCGACATCTCTAATTCCAAGCTCCGCGACGTCCACACCCTGAGCGGTCAAAGTCCGCGCAATTCTGCGTTCATCCACACGGTCCTCGAGATCAAGGCCTTCGATAGGGAAATCGACATTTTCGTCAATCTTTCTTCTGCTCCATCCGCCCTGACTGAATCGCTTGAGGCAAATGACGAGAATATCCGGAACTTGGTAGATCTCCATCTTTTTGGTCGCCGCTTGATGTTTCTTACACTACACACGAATGCAGATGTCAGCAACCAGCATTTGCGCAAACAAATGCGCACGAACCATATTACTTACCTCTGAGCAGTACCAAAGATCATTTTCGCCCAACGTCTCCTGCCTCTCGAAGTCATCCAAACAGTCATTGAGCGTAACGAGCTTGGGGTCTCTCGACCTTTTCAGTTGCTCGAATATTGCTGGGTCGACTCGCTGAACAAACATCTTCGGATCTCGGTATCGGCCTTGCAAGTCGTTCCCAAAGAACTCGTTTGCAGCCTCCTTGTCCCATATGGTGAAAATGGCATCCTTCCACTCGACGAGTGGGTGAACATCCTTGTCCTCGTCACTGGAATACGACTTTGTCAAATCTCGCAAGGCGGTTGAAGTTCGGTGGATGAAAGAGTTTTTACCTGCCAAAGCCTCGCTGACGGTTCGTCGCTTATTAGATTTTCCCTTGAAAAAGGACCCGCCTCTCCCACTGAAATCGCTCTCCTGGGATGTGTTGGCGGCGGCAAAAGTCACTTCGAAAGGCGACTTGTAACCAGTAGCAGAGGTTGTTTGCGAAGACTGGTCATTGCTCCCGCTGCTGCCGTCTGCAAAATTCAGCCCAGTTACGGTTCCCTTGAGCTGTTTACCCTCGGATGGCACAGACAACGATCTGGTAGCACTCTCGTCAGCAAGGAGCTGGATGAAATCGGCCTCCTTTTCGGTTTCGACCAATTCAGCGTAGTACTGGCCGATGATTTGTCGGATGGCCTCGGGGTCGGCGGCCTGGCTTCGAGTCAAAGTAATGAACATCGGCTCGAGGAAAGCGTTCTCGTTGGAAGTCAACGAGTAGACAGGAACGACGATGAGCGGCTCATCTTTCTTCGCCGGTGCAGCACCATTATGTCCTTGCTTGATAGGGATTCCCACCTCGTAAAAGACGATGACGTCGTCTTTTCGAGCGGACGAGACCAATGCGTCGTCGTCCCAGAAGCTATAGACGTTATGGTTGAATCGATCGATGGCAATCAAGTTCTGTGCTGGCAGATCGACGAGATTGGAGATGATGCGCTTGAATTGGGCAAAGGTTGTGTTGTCTCTGTATTGTGCGGTGACCTTGATCTTTTGCCTGGCTGGATCGGCGGGAACGACGTAGACATCGGTTTGGCTGTATCGTTTGACAGGGATTGGAAGTGTGAGGTACATGAACTGGAGGAGAAAAAGGTAGTCAACCCCTCAAACGGAATCAGTGCTCCGGACATTCTGGTGCCAGATATAGAAAAAACATTGAAAAGAAGGACAGGACAGCGGGACCCACCGGATCCAACGTGATCGACTCCCTATGACAATCCGGACAGACAAGCGTACTCTTCAACTGACCCTGGAACAAGTCCACGATCGCGCTATCGTTTCTCTTCTTATAGCCATCCCAGCACTCCTTTGCGAATAAAGCCAACTCTTTCTCCTTTCCGCCATCCACCCAATCCGGTTTTTCGATGTAAGGTTTTTTCTTGATGCGATTCAAGTCCTCGTGCAATCCATCTAATAAGAAGGCGATCAACTCTTGGGTGTCCTGTTGACCATAACCTGCGAATGAAGGTGCATATCGACCGATCATGCTTTTGAACGCTCGCGGTGTTACCGCGTTGTTATAGCTGCCGTAACCGCCGATGGAGCTGGAACTGCTGCTACCATTAGGGTCCCAGATCTGTTCGATGAGGTTTCCAAATTTGGTAGCGACATCGCCACCCATTCCGAGGGGGTTGTCTGGGTTCAGCTCTTCTACATAAGCGCCCGATTGGAAGTATTCACTGAGTTCAGGCGTGTTGCTAAGGCATTGTAATCCCGAATTCATGAAGCAGGTGTTTCCGAGATTGGTCAGACCTCTCAGACCGGGCGTTTTGCCTTTCCCGTCGTTGGTGGTTTCGGTCTTGGATCGCGTCTGTATTCCCATGCCCACGCTGTTGGAAGCGGCTGCGTTCGTCCCGCCGAACAGTAGAGGTGCGCCGAAGAGAGGCTTCGGCGCCAGGGAGGTAGACGGGGTGTCCATGTTGACGTCGCCGGCTGCGGTGGCTGCGGCTGCGGCTGCGGCTGCGGTCTCGCTCGTTGGAATTCCAATCGCCTTCTTCTCGGCATTGACCTGAACGGCCCATCGAGGCTGCTCATCGGAATGGTCAAGTGGGAGTTCGAGTGCAAGAGAGTCACCAGAGAAAAGACCGATATCCTGAAGGAGGTCGTCCTTCTCTGTGGGACCTTGTGGGAACGTTGATATGAGTGTGGAGTCAAGAGCAGCCAAGAGATGAGATGGGATGTCGAGTCGGAGGGGGCGGCCATTCTGATCCGGTTGAATTGAAGCATCCGATAGTTCTCTTGGGTTTTTACCCAATTGCCAAACTCTGGTAGGGGGCGAAATTGAACCGGCATACCCGAGCACCTTCCTGATCTCGCCGTGAAGGTCCGAGAGCAGTGCGTTTCTCCCGAGGGTTATCCTGATCGGGAGCTTGGCATTAGCGGACGGCTGTTGCGAGTTCACAGGGTTTGTCGAGTCCGATGGGGTTGTTTGGAATAGGATGAACGTGGATGGTGCGAGCTCGATCTGGAGTACGCCCTCTCGAGAGGTAACGACTTTTCTCGGTAAACCCGATGGAATATCACTCGGGCCGTACCAAGCTTGAATTTGATCCCAACCCGTTTTCTCAATCAAGACGATATCAGGCTGAGATGTTCCTTCCGAGATAATGGATGCCATCATCTTCTCGTCTTCTCCGGATGTCCCTTCCCCTTCCATAGTCTCATCATCCTTGTCCTTCAAATCAGTAGGTCCCGCCACCGCCGCCGCCGCCGTTGTCGTCATCTCCACATCATCTTCCTCATCCACCTGCAATTCTACCAACCCAGGCTTAAGCTGCCAATCCCCTTCATGTCCCTTCGCAACCTCTGTCCCTCTATACCTTCCCTCCTCTCCCGCAGACGTATACAGTCTCTCGTCAATCAGTCCTCGCAATTTTGGAGCTTCCAGCGTCGTCTGTGTGGCCAGCTGTCGAGGTGCAGGGAATTTGGATGGGAAAGCGAGATGTCGGAGGAGGAGAAACCATGATGCAGGGAGGATGTACCAAATTTGGTCCGGGCGGAGAGAAGAGACGATGGATCGTTTGAGGATGTTGTACTGCTCCTCGAAAGAGGGGGGCTGTTCTCGAAGGGCCGGTTGTCCAGCGGACCAAGTCGGATGGGTCGTAGATAGGTTGGTCATGGTGGGCATTTCTTTGCTATCCCTTAATTCTCGTCCTGAGCAGCAGGGTAAATCAACACGTCCAAGGCCAGTGTGTATAATTGCTGTATGTAAAAGACCCGTTCAGCCGGCACCTATTTCCCCGTGGGCGCCAAAATGCAAGGTGAGATATAGATGGGTTCAATTCAACAACTTGTGAAATGATCAGATGCAGCTTCTCATGGGTAACCCCTGAAGATCCAAGTAAAGTCGTGGGGAGCTCCCAAAGACGACTGTATTATTAGGGATGACGTTTAGGCACGGATGTCTACGCTTCCAAAGTCTAAATAGGCTTTGCGATGATGATTGATTTTAAAAAGTATGAAACGAGACCCTGGGGTTTTCTTATGACTTGTCCTCTGGGAAGGAATTGAACATGACCATGGACGTGAACGTGGATGTGTGAGCTTCAAGCAGGAGTCAAAGGGTTTCCCCCCATTCATGGCATCCATCCATCCATTCATTCAACTAAACGACCTGGTGAGGAGAGTAGCGGCAAAAGGTGAGGGGAGGATGATGAGCTCTCAGTCTTAAGACATCCCGAAGCCCTCCAGCCTCTCCTCTCCCCCCCCGCCCCCCCCATTTATCCGCCGCGCGTCTCTGGAAAAAGGAGAGAGAAGGGGAAAGGGGAGAGGGGGAGAGGGGGAGAGGGGAGAGGAGGGGGGCCCCCTTATTAACGGCAGCCTTTGGGGGGCCGCGGGGCCCGCGGGATCTATCGATGTTCTCCGCGGTGTTCAATTCTCGAATGCCCATCCCCATTTACGTCATCATCCCTAATCATCTCGAGCGCGCAATTTCTAACCCATGTCGTTGTGTATACCCCACGGAGACGACGACGGACTTGCCACCTAATCCGGTATCACGAAGAGGAGGGGGGGGCCGGGGGGGGGGGGCAACTTGGATCAGAATGGTCTCCCATCCCACATCAGTCTGACATGCTTAGCTGAGAGAGAGCGCGTTCGAATAAAGGATGGACTTCCGGTTGCTTCCGTTCAGCACTTACATGTTTGCGTTTGGCTCGGGTCCGTGTCGAAACTGTCTTCCTGGAAGTATCTATGAGCGAGCGAGCGAACGAGGGAACGAGGGAACGAGGGAACGAGGGAACGAGCGCGGAACAACGGGAGAACATCGTGGCGTTACTCGTGGTTATGCCGATCAGCAAGCGAGGCCCTGCCCTCTCCCTCTCCTTCTCCTTCTCCTGCTCCTTCTCCTCTTCTTCTCCGCTGCTTTGTCCTCCCTTTGTTCAACCAACCAACCAACCAATCAACCGCCCATTGCCTTCCACTCCACTCCAACACCTCCCCCCCCCCCCTTAAAACAAGAATGACCTCCTAGCTCCTACTTCCGTCTTCTATTACTGTCTCGCCAGTCAGTCATTCCATCCATCCGTCAGGCTTCTGTCTTTTTTTCGGTCGTCATACTTGAATGGGTCTCCCATTTTAGCCCCTCTATTACCCAGCGATCGTTCTCTTTCGTTTGACTCGCTGCCTTCCTTCGTCAATACGTCTTCGGCTCCTTTCTCTGTTGCCCTTGCCTCTGCACAGATCATATCCAAGATCGATCGACGCAGAATACGGTGATTGGTGACCGGTGATGTTGCTTGAAAAGAAGAAGAGGTCGTTATCGCTACCTGGGTCTTAGGTCCACCACCACACACACACACACACACATCCACTCTCCTTCCACGCACACGATGTCAACCATGGTCACATCTACCTCCTCCTTTTCTCCTCCAACCACCCCAGCCACCACCACCTCTTCTTCTTCTTCCTCTTCACGTCCCCCTGTCTCTTCCTCCTACCACTCTCTCGTCTCTCTTCCTTCCCCACTCCCTCACTCAAACCCAAACCCAACCTCACACCAAAACTCGGGACATCCCTCATTCCACGCCTACCTCTCCTCCTGGACCCACTCGGAAATAACGACCTTCCTCACCTCTTTCAAATGTGGTCATCACGCAGAGAGGTTCAAAGAGAACGATATTGATGGGAAAGTAATATTGGAGTTGGGGGCCGAAGAATTAAAGGAGTTGGGTGTGACTAAAGTCGGAGAGAGAGTTAGGTTGTTGGGTGGGATAAAGGAGTTGAGGAGGAAGTGTTCCGCATCGGTGGGTGCAGGTGCAGGTGCAGGTGTGGGAACTACACTCAATGCATCACCAAATCGAACAGCAGCAGGTACAGCAGTCACAGCAGCAGCAGGACAAATCCAGAGATCGAGGAGAAATTCAGTTCGATTCGCTACTGCTTCCGCCATCACCACTTCTTCTTCCACTGCTTTCTCCTCTTCTCCACATCCACATCTTCAACTACAGCAACAACAACAGCAACAGCAACAGAACCAGCAATATGCCCAGCCTCATTCCTATTCCCATCCGCATACTCATGCGAACCCGTATTCTTACCCTCAGTCTCAAGCTCAATCTCATACACAAACACATCCTCAGCCGATTACCCCACACCTGCAACAACAGCATCAGCAACAACAGCAGCAACAGAATCACGCATCTCCATCCGCTGTCGAACTTCGACTGAACGGATATTTTACTTCCTCGTCTTCATTGACTCCGACGACATCGGACGGGAAACGAGGTGCTTTGTATGGTCCTGGTTCTGGCTCTGGCTCTGGCTCGAAGGCAGCAGTCAATCGCTCAGCGACTCTACCAATAACGTCGTCGACGTCGAATTCGTCGAACATGTCGATATCGACTTCGTTGGAGGGTCGAGTAGGAGATGATTTTTCGTGGTCGAGGCCGGAGGCAGGAATGAGAAGCGAAAATTTCAGTGCGGGAAGTCAAGTCGATATCGGTGGAGGTGGTGGTAGTGGTGGTTCGTCGTCGTCAAGACCCATAGGACACCTCGCCACGGGCTCGGTTTCCGGTAGTAGAAGATTAAACGCTTATCGACCTCCACCACTGCATCTTCAACCTAGCACTATTTCACATACCATGGTAAGACAGCACGAGGGAGGAAAAGGGACGGCTCTCGGTTCGGAAGATAACGTACGGATGGTAGCAGGTGCGGCGGTGGCGACGAAGGCAGAAACTGGTACAGGCTCAGGTACGAGTGGCTCGCTACAGACGATTCGACTCGGTACGTCAAGAGAATCACCGGCAACGAGTGGATCTGAGGGAACAGGAGCGATAATGGGCGGATCACCTGATATTCGAATCGGCGGTTTAAGCGGACCCGGAATTAGCGCTGGAAACGGAAACGGAAACGGAAACGGAAATGTCACCCCTTCAACATCCGTCCCTGGTCCTCAGCTAGGAGGCCCCCAGCAGGGAGGGCCCATACTTTCACTCGCACCCGCTCTCGTCTCCTCCTCTGGTCGACTCCGTGCTCCTCTTCCATCGACTAAGAGTGTTCTCGGAACGAGTCCCCCTCGAACGGGAAGAAGGTCGCCTAGTCCTGCGCTGTTTAGACCACCGGGGATGGGGAATGGACCTGATGCATCGGCATTTATGGATAGACCTTTGCCAGTGTTGCCGGTTGGGATGACTCCGAGTCCGGCTTCAAATGCGACGAATATCGCGGGTAGCAATATGAACGTGAACGTCAACATGGCTGTTGGGAATAGAGATGGTCACTCGGACGAGTTCGATCGAGCAGACTCGTTGAGAAGAACAGACTCGCCCTCTATTCTTGGGCGGTCGGGGTCGTTCAACCAACACTCATTGTCAACTCCAGGAATGTCAGAAATGGGACATCGGAGAGCGGGTAGTATTGCGGGTGCAGGCGCAATTCGGGGTGGAGGCGGAACAAGCCCGACAGACAAGAAACTACCTCTCCCCGGCAGATTCGCGGCCGGGTCATCAGCACCATCACTCGTAGCAGCACCCAGCGTCGCGAACGTTCATCCATTCGCGAGACATGGCAGTTTCGGCGGAGACCACAGTGATTCCTCTACAAGTCCTAATCAAAGAGCGTTTACCAATAACAAAAGCAACAATGATGTTTACGCTTTTGGGGAGGATCCGAGCCCGACACACTACAGATCACGATCCGGATCAGGTTCAACAATGCTCATGGAGGCACCGAGGTCATCAGTCTCGCATCTGTCACCTTATTCGAGCTTGTCGACATCCACGTCCGCATCGCGTACAACCTCTTTAGATAACTTGAATACAAACACAATGTCTCTCGAAGACGTACGAAGGAAAATCGTGAAGTTCATCTTGGCCGACGATGGTTCTAGCCGAGTCGTAAATCTGGAAACGTGTGAAACTGGATTGGAGATCATGGAACGTGCACTCAAAAAATTCGGCAAGTGGAAAGGTGGGCTCATGCATGCCGGGTGGGACCACCACAGTGAGAGTGAAAGTGACTCCGAAGATTCGAATTACATTCAGCTAGACGGCTGGGCCGTTTTTGTTGATAAACCTGGATCTGAAGAGATTGGTGTCCCGCTCACCGAGAGTCAGCTGGTCAGAATCTGTCAAGCTTCACCAACAGATCGAGAACGAGATAGAGGAATCACATTGCGTCGAATCCGTAAGCCAGGGAATCGGAAAGATATGTCCGATTTTTTCGGTGAAATGCCACCACCACCATTGTCCCCGACTTCACCTAGGTACTTTACCGACTCTCGTAAAGCAGCCACGAATCCCAACACCAAGAAAATCAATCGTGCCAGTACGGTCAGCGTCATGTCAGGATTGGGGGCACCACTTCCGTATGTGGACCCCACGACTCCTGTAGTGACGACTACACCCGGTCCAAGGCCTCAAATTATGCCGAAATCGCCATCATCCGGATCCTTCCTGGCAACTCGAGGCAAGAAAATTTACAACTTTTTCGGACATCGTCCGCCAAGCGAATTGATCTCGAATCATCTGGCCGAATACTTCCCAACAGCCAAGAGAAAGGAGCTAGAGAGGACGGCAAGGAACAGTATGCTCAGAATCAGTTACAAATCCCCTGGATCGAGTACGGAAAATATCGACGTCGAACGCGCCAGCTTTGATGGCGACACGCCTACCACAGCCAACCATCTCGGCTCACGGTTCAGCGTGACAAGCTCTATTAACTCCAGAGACTCGAACAGAATGAGCAGCGGATCGTCGTTAAAAATAGAAGTGACTCCGACGACTGCAGACATGCCGAATATCCCCACCTTGGCCATCTCGAGTGAGCCGAGCTCTGCGATATCACAGCCGCCTTTGCTGCCGCCTTTCGAGACGTCGGGTGAGTCACTTTCAGAGTCTCTCAAGGTATACTCCCCCACCGAGCTCCCTGTCTCGATTGTCAAGCCGCGCAAAACCTCGGGATCTTCTCAGAACAGGTATAGTGGTATTGATTTCGGAAGACGTCTCCGCCGGAAATCCGAGACGCCAAGCATGCTCACGGTGGATGAAATCACGGCCGAGGTCGAACAGCGACGTGCGAGTGTCATCACTTTTGCGGAGACAGATGATGAACAAGCGGTAGAGGACGATGTTAACGAAGGTGTCCGAATCAGTGGGACGTATGATCCAGGCTTGACACCCACTGCTGAAACCGAAGGAGAGGATGAAGAAGCTGTTGACGATGAGTATGATGAGGACGAGGAGGAGGGAGAGAGCGAGGACGAGGATGAGGATGA
>JANGFI010001625.1:0-11342 GCA_025758705.1 Goffeauzyma gilvescens
GTTAGACGTTAGACGTTAGACATTAGATGATAGACGTTGGACGTTGGACGTTGGACGTTGGACGTTGGACGATAGACGTTCTTCCGTCCCTTTTACCCCCCCCCTCCTCGCCTGTGGCCAATTAATAGACTCACTCACTCACTCCCGAAAAGAAAAGGAGATCTCGTCGTTGGATTCTATGATTTATTATTCTCCCGTCTTGCCTTGTCTTGTCTCGTCTCGTCTTGTCTGGTCTGGTCTCGTCTTGTCATGTCTCGTCTCGACTTGTCTTGTCTCGTCTCGTCTTGTCATGTCATGTCTTGCCTCTTCAACTCGTGGAATGAATCCCCCACACCCATACCCATACCCATACCCATACCCAAAACTGGCTGTGGGGGTTAACAACAAGAATTACATTGTATGCTTCCGTGCAAAAGAAAGGAATGAAGCAAGGAAGGAAAGAAGGAAGGAAGGAAGGAAGGAAGGAAGGAAGAAAACTAAACCCCAAGGACGCAGAACAGCGACCCTAAAGCCTACCACAGCGCAGCGAAAGAGCAAAAGACCCAAAGCAATAGAATCAACAGGAGCAACAGGAGCAATAGAAGCAACAGGAGCAACAGCAGAAACAGAAGAAACAGAAGAACGGAACAGAAGGACAGGCAGGGGACGGTGGGAATCGCGAATCGAATTCCGAACTAATGTAACAGTGGTATTTCCATTCCATTCCATTCCATTCCATTCCATTCCGTTGCATGACATGACATGACATTACTTGCCGCGAAACGAAACTTGACCTAAGCTGAGCTGAGCTGAGATGAGCTAAGCTAAGAAGAAAGAAAGAAAGAAAGAAAGAAAGAAAGAAAGAAAGTGGGGAGGAGGTGCGTGAAGTGAAACCTGGAACAAACATGAGCGTGAGCGTCGAGAGAGACAGAGACAGAGACGGAGGGACAGCAGACGGATTGGATACCCATAGTCATCAGTATATGGTTACGGTCAGGAGGGTGCGGGAAGAGGAGGAAAGAACAGAAAGCAATGATAAGAGAAGAGAAGAGAAGAGAAGAAAAGAAAAGAAAAGAAAAGAAAAGAAAGCCCATTCGAATGCTCCCATGTACGCACGCACACGGCAAAAGGGTAGAAAATCGATCGATTCCAACCGGTAAACAGGACAGAACAGAACAGAACAGAACAGAACAGAACAGAACATTCCATTCCAACCCATCCCATCTCATCCGGTCCGAAGCGATCTCTCTCTCCCTCTCCCTCTCCCTCTCTCTCTCTCCCAAGGGTATGTAGTCTATTTCCTATTCGGGTGTCCTTGGCATGTCAGGTATCAGGTTCCGAAATGAAAATGAAATGGAATGGAACGGTACGGAATGTATCTCAGATCCGATTTGTACGTGATCCCAATAATTGAAATAGAGTGCGTCGTCCATAAACACGCAATGTGATGCGATGCGATGCGATGCGATGCGATGTTTTGTTTTTCCCAATTTGAATTTGGTGATCGACGAGACAGTAAAAAAAAAGACAGTCTAGCTCTAGTCCAGCCCACCCCTGTGCCCCTGCCCCTGCCGTGCACCCCCGGGGAATATGACTCGGTTGCGTTGCTTCGCGGTTCGTCGTTTCCCTTTTTCCATTGTGTTTTTTTTTTTGGTTTGGTTTTTTGGTTTTTTTTTTGGCTTTCCCCCCCCTTTTTTATTTTTATTTTTAATTCCCTTGTCTTCTGTCTCATTTCCCTCGTCCATTGTCCCCCTGCGTCAACCTCTGCCCGTGACCGTACCCGTGCCTGTGCCCGTGCCCGTGCTCCTCTCCCTACCCCCCCTCCCCCCGCCCCCCTCCTTTTACCATTCTGGTCCTTGTCCTTGTGTCTGTCTCTTGTCTTCCTTTTGCACCCTCTTTCCCCTTCTCCCCCGCCCGTTGTCTCTTTATCCCGGTTAGAAAGGGGCCCGGGGTAAACGCGGCCGAGGACGGACAGAGACAGCGACGGCTCGGGCGCCCGACTACGAGGGCAGGGGGGCAACGCAGGGCGAGAGCACCCCCCGGACGGATTCCAAGGAAGCAAAAGCGAAAATGGGAAGAGAGGGGGGGACGACGACGACGACGACGACGACGACGAAACGAGAAACGAGGCACGAGAAAACGAGAACCGAAACCCATTCCCATCAGCCTGTCTCCTTCCTTCCTTCCTTCCTTCCTTCCTTCCTTCCTTCCTTCCTTCCTTCCTTCTTTCCTTCTTTTCCTTTCTTTCCCCTCTTCGTTCGCAGGGGGGGCCGGGGTCGATTGGGTTCGTTTCGTTTCGTTAGTTCGCGTCGGGTATCATCCAATCGATTGATTGCATGGAGGGAGGATGGGAGGGATGGAGGGGGGGGATATACGGTGCTGGTAGGATACGGTAGAGAATTCGACGTCTAGGGGTGAGTGATCATCGTTCACACGACGGTGGGTGTGGAGTCGCCTTGCATTGCATTGCGTTGCATTGCATAGTCTTTCGCATTTCGCACTTCGCACTTCGCACTTCGCACTTCGCATCCCTTCGTGGTCCAGTGATCGGTTCAGGTTCAGGTTCAGGTTCAGGTTCAGGTTCGCTTCGTCGTGTCCGGCTCCGTCGCCATCTCTATCCCCTTCTCGCTCTCTCTCTCTAAGCGACGTCCCGAGGCCCAACCCAAAACCCAAAAAAAAAGGCTCGACGTCCGTTTCGTTTCGTTTCGTTTCGTTACGTTTCGTTTCGTTTCTTTTCTTCGCTTTTCTTTTCAGTCCGCGCGTGTCTTCCTTCGCCGATCTTTGATCACCGTTCGTTCGTCCGTTCGTTCGTTCGTTCGTTACATCGACGCTTCGGATCTCGGATCTCTATTCGGTACCATATTGGGAATCGGAATCGGAATCGGAGTCGCCAATTGCAAATCGGAATTGGAGTCAATAATCGATAGTCGATAGTCGATAGTCGCGATACAGGTATTCACAGTGACACACCAAACCAAACCAGACCAAACCAAACCAAGCATATCAGATCAGACCAGAATAGATCAAACCAAACGGAGCAAACGGAATAGAATAGAACAGAATAGAACAGCGGGAGAAACCCTCACCTCACCTCACCTCACCTGACCTCACCTCACCTCGACTTCGATAACGATAACGATAACGATAACGACAACGATCGGCGATCGGATCGCCCAAGGATTTTTTTTCTTTTTCTTTTTTCCCTGTTTTTCCTTTTGCTTTCGGCTTGGGTTATCGCAGTGGGGGTGTAGCGTACCAGACTAGCCCGGTCCATAAAAAGCCAAAGTCGGAACCTGGTTCAGGTCCGACAGAATAGAAACAGGAAAGGAACGGAACGGAGGAACGGAACGGAGAAACGTTTCGATACACCTTCTTATCTCGAGGCAAGTCAATCAACCTAACCAATCCGACCAATCCGACCAATCCGACCAACCAACCAACCTACCAGGCGACCACCGCTTGCGTGTAGACCCGGATCGACTGGACTCCTTTAGCAATTTCTTTTCGTTTCGTTGGATTCGTATATTCGAACGGAGGCGATCAGCACGACGTGTTTCAAGCTCATTGATATTTCGAAGGTCAGGCGGCGAAAAGGATCTCTTCTCGATCTCGATCTCGCCCTTGCTCTTTCGTTTCGCTCTCACTCTCGGCCAAACAAAAGCAAAAATCAGGAGCAACAGCCAAAGGACAGGCCTAGAGATTCCTTTGAGGGTACAAGGTAGTCTAGACGACCACGCGAGGGAGGAATCGGCAACCCAAAACAGGTCTTAAGGGTCGAGCCAAAGGCGGAAAACAAGAACAAGAACGAGGATCACGATCGCGATCAGGGATTAGAACAGGTCGAACGAACGAACGAACGAGCGAAACAGAGGAAACGGGGGAGGGTTCCAAGCCTGAAAAGGACAGCAAAAGGACGCAAGGACGCAAGGACGCAAGAACCCAAGGCCACCCTTACCCACGCTCACATTCACGGATTCCCACGCTGGCGATCGCGGAGAACGGACGACGAGTATCGGATCACGTCGAAACGGAGACCCAGACCGAGACCCAGTTCCGGATCTAGACCTTGACCCTTGACTCCTCCAGTCTTCGAACGTCATCATCTATATCAGCATCCATTTTCGGCGTTGTGAAGGGACGTACCTACGTACGACTGACCTAGACGTAGACGCAGACGCAAACGCAAACGCAGACACAGACACAGACCTATCGCGTTGGACACCGACCCGACCGAATAAACGAGTGACAAACGGTCCCGTTGACAGCACAGAAAAGGAGGGAAAACCGCAACAGAGTGTAGATAGGAACAGAGAGAAAAGAAAAGAAGAAGAGAATCACGGCGAACGGAAAAAGGCAGCTACAAAGTCCAACCCGAAAAAGGTCCCATCTCTCTCCTTCGGCCCGCTCCCTGAAATTTTATCAATCCTCTCGTCGTCCACATCCATTCCACCACCCTCGGATCCTTTGGATCTTCGGATTCGTTCCTTTGACTACCCCGGTCATCACGTCTCGTCTCGACTCTTTGTCGGCCGGTCTCTCTCTCTCCTAATTTACCCTTTCCTTGTCGTTTCTCTCCCATCGTCTCCCCTCGATTGATACGGCCTTTGACCTGATCCGTTCGCAGTTGGAGAACAGAGCCAAATCCTCGGGTTTGGCGTTTTAAATTTAACGTGAAGGAGAGAGAGACGGTAGAAGACGAGAGGAAACCAAGAAGAGCCAGGATCTTGGATCTCTGATCCCTTTGTCAGGCTTCTACCGACACGGGCGAGGCAAAGTAGTCAGGCAGGAGAGCGCAGAAGGGTACCCTCTGGACAGTAGAGTAGGAACAGCAGCTGCCTCGACCGTCTTTCACCCCTCCCCCTCCCCTCCCCTCCCGCTCCCCCTCTCCTCCTCTCTGCACCCGCGTCGCGTCCCATACAACCCCCGTATTGCTACTTCACCTCCGGATGTCGGTCGTCCACTGACATCGTCTAAAGAAGCCAGTGAGTGCCGGGAGATCTTTGTGTGCAGATCCTTACCCCCTCTCCTAACATATACTCCGATTTCATGATGCCTGCCTCTACATCCTATTCTTATCTGGCTGACTGACTCTGTTATTCCCGATCTTTTCTCCACAATTCTTTTTTCCCTGATCACCCGTTTTCCCTACCGCGATCATGAAACCTTCAACCTCCACTTTCTTTCAACTGGATCGATCATCTTCTGACCAACCCGTCTCTTCCCCATCACGATGTCCTCCCCTTCCAAATTTATCTTTAACCGCCCTTCTTTCTCTTTCTCTGTCTCTTCCCCTTTCCCTTCCCAACCACCGTCTCGAACGTCCGAATCCGTCTTCGGCGCCGCTACCCTCCATTCTAGTCTATTAGAGACGCTCTCTCCCGAACGTAGCTATCACCCAGCTAAAGACGGCGACAGCGACATCTGCTCCGTCATCACTCCAATTCAGCATCGACTAAAACCCGAAACGAGATTGATCAAGAGAGAGGCCACGACAGCGCCATCTGGTTTCGACCTAGATCTTGCCTCACCTCATCCAATTTTACAATACAATACCTCTGAACCAACCGAGTTGTTTCCCTCGAGTCCACCCTTTCCATCTCTATCATCCACTACGACTACGATGGAATATAGACATCGTCCTGCACCGCTCAAGCTGGAAAGCTATGAGTATGAGCGGTCACAGCCGCAATACAAGACTCATGACGACGATTCAACACTGAGCGCAATCGAACAGACCGGACGGAAGTCATCGGTCTCTCAGCCAATGCCAATCCATAGACCATACCCGCTTACCTCCCAAGGCAGCAGTGGATACGAGTCCAGGTCCGATATAATACCCAACGGTTTTGGATTCCCTTATCAATCAGTTCACGCATCGTCCTCACAACATACAGACTCTTCATCTGGATCAGAGGCCACCATTCACGCCCAGCCATATGGATATCCCTACACCTCGTCTGGTCTCACCACGTCGACGATGGCGCAGCCCTTTGTCCCCAACCAGCCACACTCCGCTGGGCCTTGGGACGGTCCTGATACTTCCTACCGGCCTTCGCTTTCTCGCGGACAAACACATCCGAACAACTCCTACTCGTTCCAACGATCAAGCCCTTATTTCAAGTCCCCCGATATGGGTTCTTACTCGAGATCGTCCGGTGACGTTGGCACATCTCCTACGCGGCTCCCCTATGGCTCTTACACCGCAGCACAACGAGACGCACTTCAAGATCGTCCGTACAAGTGTGACGAATGCGTCCAAAGCTTCAATCGGAACCATGACTTGAAGCGACACAAGCGTATCCATCTCGCAATTAAGCCGTTCGCATGTGACAAGTGCGGGAAACAGTTCTCTCGTAAGGACGCGCTCAGGAGACACTGGCTTGTCAAGGGATGCAGAGGCGATGAATCTCAAGCGAACATGGCGAATCCTTTGTTTGCCGGAGGTGGCCATCCTTCTGCACTCTCCCCCCCGACTCCCGAGACGGCCTATCCAATGTCGAGTCAAGCGGGTGTTTCTTCCTCAAAGCCGCCACTCCTTAGCAGCCCCCATCACCGTGTCATGATTCGCACTCCAAGCTTATCGGGAGGACCGATGGTGGTAACGCCCGATGAAGAACCTTACGATCCGTTGCATACCGGAACCAGTGCCGGCACGAACAACAATAGCGCTAGTTACCCTTATACCGGTTTCCCATCTTCTGCTCCACCGCCCAACTCATCATTCCAATTTATTCCCCATATCCCTGGTCTCTCCACCACCTCGGCTTCTTCTACTTCGCTGCAATCTCACAGTAACCTCCTGTCCCCTCATCTCAACGGCAACGGAGCGTACCCTAACGTGTACTCGATACCGTCCTCGGCACCTGCCACTGACTCTGGATTTTCCGCTCACCATTGGAATACCACACAACATGATAATGCTCGATATGGAATGGCTGCTCGGACGCAACCTGTGTCGACCTCGACCTCCAGCTCACTCGCTTTCGCACTCGATCGATCCGATTCGTTCAACCCAGGGACCATCAAGAATGTCGGTGGTGGTAGTGAATTATCGGCGCAGTCAGTGTTGGTCGTACAATCGGATGAATTGGTCAATTCCGACATGGACGAGAATAATGGAGGCCCTCAGGACCAAGGGCGACTCCGCCGCGGATCTCAACCAGATTACTTCAACGGCGTCTTTGCCGCCTCCCACACTGGGTACAGAAATTACTCTGAGTCGTCACCACCTGTGAACAACGGAGCCACCGGTTCTCAGCCGGTTTTCAGCATCCCGTTCAAACAGAGCGTGGACGTCGTCAGAAGTGTTTCGCAGTCAAGCAGTGAAGGAGGCCTGAACATGGATGGGTCGTTGCAACTTCCTAATGATGTCAACAGTCAGCAATGGCAAAGGTGGTGAGTCCCGTTTCACATTCTTGAGCCCTCCCGTCGTCGCTTAGACATGACTGTGTGCCAATTTCATCCTTGTCCTTGCTATTCCGCTCCGAAGGCACCGCCCTAGTTTCCCGTTCCCCATGTCAGGCCAAAACATCTACGGGCAACCTCTCGCAAACGGTACTGGTTCGACTTCCTCTACTGGTCCTCTTGGATCTCCACTTAACCCATCGCACGGACCCCACGTCACTCTTCGACCCGCACTGCCATCCTACCCGGTGCCCCGCTCTCAACATCGACAGCAGCAAGAACAGCAGGTGCCTCTCGATAATGGCAATCGCAGCTGGACCCGAGCCTCCTTTCCGTTCCCTAATCACCAGGAGAATGCAACTGGGATCGGACCGGCCAGTAACGGAATGTCCGCGATGGGTCCTCCGCTCACGATGACCGACTAGTCCAGCCCACCGCGACACGGAGAGTCGATAATCGCACAGCCCATGGGACCTGCCTTCATCCACTCACGGCACGAGCACAAATAGCTTATCAAACACAAAATCACCGCAAGCCTTCATTCGCACGATCTTACACCATCTCTTCATTCCGTAACTCTCAACTTTTCTTTCACTTCGATCTCGCGCTACTCCCTCGCAACATAGCCAGAGCGACTTCCTCCCGATCTCATATATCGCACACATCTCTTGCAATCATATTTCTCATCCGTTTTCCCGATTCTCGAGGGGTCAAATTTCGTTCTCTAATTCGTCCTATTTTCTTGTACATTTGTCTTCCAACTATCTGTCTAGGGTCTTCCTCGTACGTCTCATTCGCCTCTCATGTCCTTTATTCCTTCCTTCTTTCTTTCTTTCTTTCTTCCTATTTTGGGTCTTCCAGTCCGTTGGGTTGTTTTCGGTCATCTTTATTACAATTATTTTTCAGGGGAATCGCTATTATAGTATTTGGTCAAAAGTTTTCCTTGTTCACTCTAATTTTTTCCACCTGTTCTATGGTAACTATATATCATTGTTCTACGCTGTCGTTCGTCGTCTCGGATCGTGATCTCGTTCCTCTTTCCGCGATAACACCACCATGAGCTTTTCCAGGAGTTTATAGCTCTCTGCCCGAGGCTTCATGCGCAAAGGATTATGTCCCGCCCCCTCTTCACCCCGTCCGCCTACTCCCTAGGATGTCCACATATGCATCAGATGATCGTAAAATGAGCAAGAACAAATCACGTTCTCGTTCTTTTTGGTCTTGAGCAGCGACCAGTCTGCTCCATAGGCGATCGAGGTATGTTGTCCGAAGTGTGATGTGATATTCCAACCTTCCTCCGAGTCTTGTCCGGATTTGCGGAGCACTTCCATGTCGGTGTTGATGTTGATAACGTTGAATCCTCCATGCATACAAGCAAGAAGGACATCACCTTTTCTATCCGGATCAGGATTCCATTTCGTTCTCCAAATCCCACCACCAGTTGGAATAATCTTGAGAGGCTGTCTCGCATTCCTCGAATCGAATAGTCGCAGGTTCTCGTCATAACTCCCAACAGCCAACAGGTGTTCCACATGTGGATTTGACGCAATAGTCGTCACACCACCTTCAAAGTTCTTATTGACCAAAACTGGCATCTCAGGCATTCGCATGTCCCACTTCTTGAGCTTCAGATCGTCGCCACCGGACCAAACGATGTTTTGATCCCATTTATCCCACGAGGTGATCCAGGGCTCGAAATCGTGCGCTTGCCAGGTGGATGCGACATGGAGTTCACCCGTGGACGTGGGTGTGAGGTGTGCGAGAAACCCAGATGATAGGGAGGTTATGAGTGAGTCCGAGTTGGAGCTGTGGTTAGATTTATCAGCAAATGTGCGGAGGTAATAATAGGTGATGTTAGGCCGGGGCTCTCTTTCAGAGTAGGGAGTGGAGGGCACGGAGAGATACTCAACGGGTTAAGCTGGTTCGACCAGTCCAAGGAGAGTACCAAGATTGATGAGTCTTCCACTTGAATCGTCTGCTCCAGGGCCAATTTTCTCTGCGATCAATACCGAGAGCGTGCGACAACGGCAAGGTGTAAGGTCAGAATTCAGCTTCAAATACGTGCCTGGTACGCCATTTTAATGGAACCGCAAACACAAGACACAGACACTGTAGTATCACGTACCTCCTTCTCATCCCAGGTATGTACTGTCACCTGGCCTTCCGCATTCGCAATCGCCAATCTATGAGCGCCTTTCGCGCCTTTTGGAGTCCATTTCATATCCAGCACAGCGGGGCCGTCAAAGCTCTGAATCTGTTCGAATCCAAGTTTTTCTTCCTTTTTGGCATTGTCCTTGTCAAGACAAGAAGAAGAGGTGACCTGATAGATTAGTGTTCTTCCTAACCTCCTCGTTTTGGGATTCGCGGTCGTATCGGATTCTGATTTTCGATCATCGTCCTCGTCATCGGTTTTGCTTTCATCTGTATTAGCCCCTTCTCCTTTCTTGGACCCTGCCTCAGGGCCAGTCTCAGCAGCAGCAGCAGGAACGACAAACGTCCCCTTCTCGACGTCTTGAATCTGATAAGTCCCACAAGCGAAAATATCAGGAAACACCCCAGAGAACTCGATAGAGTCCGCTGAGTAGATCGTGTCCTCGGACTGAAGCGAGGGAGCTGTTGTGCGTATATTGCAAGTTTTGAGTCAGAGATGAGGAGAGTGGGGTCAGGAGCTGAACAAGGAATCAAGGTGGATGTACTCACGTAAATTGGGAGGCATGTTGTAAAAGTACCGACACGTGTGCCGTTGATGTGCAGATCCGGTCAATGGATTGAGTTACTGGTCATGATTCGACCCAGTGGCCTGACGGGGAACAGATTAGAGAGGTCAATGAGCTCGAGATGATCCTAAAATGGTCGTAGATAGCCTTGCATGGCCGCGAGCTACGTTTCGCATACGGGTGGACATTCCACAAGCTTCATGTCACGTGATTTTACGCCCGACTTTTGCGTCCGTGACATCATCCTCCTTTACGAAGGGTATAGGGATAAAATAGAATACCATACCAACAAAATTTTATGAGTGGTGTGGCTGGACAAGCAGGAATTCACTGGGGATTAGGTTAATGAAATCTGATGTAACCTTTCTGTCACCTACCACCTGATCAGCAGTCACATCTGCCATCAACGTGTATATCTAGCCGCCCCCCTCTTCTGCGCCTCATCCTCTTCCTCCGCCTCCTTCGATCTTCGCTCGGGCCGCATATTCAACATGAGTAATCTCCTTCCACGACCCAGCACGGGCACAGTACAAAGCCGTATTCCCCATCTCGTACTCTACCTCCTCGGGAACTACACATATCCAAACACTCGACACTCTCTGGCTCAGTTCCTTGTTCCGGGACTTTTTCGGGAATTTTGGCCGTCTTCAAATACGACTACGGGGACAGGAATGACAGATAGGAAAAAGCAGATGGCAGCGGGGAGTAGGATAGACAAGAGTAAGAAAGGATGGAAGCAAGCTTTCTCTCTTACTTCTTCTGAGTCTGGGGGGTATGAAGAGTCGTTCTCGCTGCGTTCCCTTGGGTTACGTGGCTTCGGACAAGAAGGTGGTGATGCAGGGTCTGGGGTAGGGGGGTTGATGAAGTTACATAGGAAACACGATGCCTGGATTGGAGGTGGGATAGTCAGGAGACAACGGGATAGGGGTGGAGGTCGGGCGAGAGAAGACGGAGGTGTGAAGGAGATGAGGGAGGAGGATCTTATGAATGTGACCATCGTGAGGCCTCGTGAGTACCTTTCGCTGTGTGACTCCAGGGAAACGAGTTGGAGACGCCTTCCCTTTTCCACTCATTTGTAGTTTTTCTCAGCGTATCTTACCTGATATATGGGGCATCTGTTGATGGTAGGCTAAAACTTGTTGTTTTACCCCATGATATTGCTGCTGGGTTTGATTCGACCGTATATCTTTGATTGGTCATCTCATCTTTTTTCGTCGTTCTTGCCCAACCCCCCCCCCCCCC
>JANGFI010001625.1:11424-21753 GCA_025758705.1 Goffeauzyma gilvescens
TCTTCGTCTCCGTCTTCGTCTCCGTCATCATCATCGTCGCTGGTTTCACCTTCCCCTCGCATCTACCTCCCTCCTACTCCCATAATCCTACACGACTCCCTCTCCCACTCTTCCTGTACGCATACTCCCATCCGCTCTTCCGGCGGCCCAGCAGGCCACAACGGTTTGCGCTCCATCGAATCATCTCTCAAAACGCGAGACTACCATCGTCTAGGCCTGGGTATAGGTCGTCCTAATGGGGAGAGATGGAGAGGTGACGGGATTGTGGAGTGGGTGATGGGTGACATGTCGAGTGAAGAAAAATTGTACTGGGATGGGCAAGGGTCAAAGGAGGTCGTGGAGGACTGTTGGAAGCTGGGGAGGAAGATGAGGATGGAAGCGGAGGCAGAGGCGAAGGCACATTCACATACAAAGTTGGAGGAGCAGGAGTCAGAGAAGGTGTTATGAAGTGGTTGGACACAGGGACAACCAAAATCGAAAGATAATGGATTATCGACATCCGTGCAATTAGCGAGAAAAACTCCAACGAAATACCGTCGCGCACATCATTAAGACCCCTCCCTCAACCCTGTCCCAAATCGCGGCTACAGCCGGAGGGTGAGCTGTAAAACGAAGGCTCCTGAGAGGGTTCGACCTGTCTGAGTTCGCAAAGGAGAAGATGATTGCTCCAAATGCCTATTCATATACCCTGACAATCGATGACGATTCGGGCGCGAGGAAAAGTAAAGTCGAGATTGTTTCTGACGGGTATGGTGGCGGCCAGGGTCCAAGTTTATATTCGAGTCGGCGAGCGTGATGTATGCGCTCGGGTTTGTTTAGTCACTCGCCTCTCGGCCTCCTTGACGTGGGGAACACGACAATGATCGAGGCTCCTATTTGGGTGTTAAGATGAACTTTGAGAGGTCGGGTGGGGTAAAATCAGAACGAGACATATACCGAGTCGTCCGCCGCATCTTTCTTATAGAGCTGAATATGGGCAGAGAACGCATGCGAGAATACCATCTGAGGAGGCCTTTTGGCATTAGAAATAGACATAAACAGCACCATCATGACGGTAACGACATTATATGACTATACATGAGAGAGATCAAAACCCGGGGGAGGGGCGGGGGGAGAGACAGGAGAGAGCACAGATCCCAAATCATGAATTTTTCAAACCCCAAGGGAAGAAATTCCCACATCATATCATTTCCGGTTGGCCTTACCGATGCTCGTGTCTCCACCGGTATCATTATTCAATTCAAATCCTTCCTTAGACCCAACTCAAATCAGCCTCTCCCTTCCTGTTTGTCCTACGACTCCTGATTAGATATTTCTCCTCCCTCTGGACCTGTCCACTCCGGCACTTTTCCCGTGACGACAACACCAAGCGGCTCGTAAGCATCCCAGCTTGCCCGACGAGAAAGCTTGATGCGTCGAGGGTAGAAGTAAGAGTTAATATCGAATTGAACGAGACTCTTATGCGTTGATGAAGATAATGGAGGGTCGGCGTGGTGGTGATTTGGACTCAGGTGTGGATGGAATAGCGTTTCAGGATAAGGAGAGGATACAGGAATTGGGATTGGGATTGGGTTGTTTTGTGACCCAGATGAGGGAGGTCGTGGTCGTCGCCTGTGAAGAGAAGTGGCCCGCTTGATGGGTGGGGTTGGAGACGCTCCACACGAAGAACTCAATACAGAGTGCGCCGTTAGGGGAGACACAGAGTCGATTAGTTCGGGATCGTGGAAGGGGGACGGGGACGAGGACGAGGACGTGCTGACAGCTGACGACAGCGACTTAGGGCTAGACTGATCGATATGACGAGGAGGAGGACTCTCAGGCGATTTCCACGTTGTTTTGAAGAATGGATATTGACTCTCAATCGCATCCGTCACGCTGAGGGGTTTGCACCGTGAATCCTTCTCCTTCGTGCCATTCAGGTTTTCGCCTTGGTCGACATTGAGCCATATGGGGTCTTCGTCACCACTATCAAACGACAAGGACGATCGACGTGTCTTGGCAGACTGTGGCACGGTCGAGGAAACTGGACCGGAAGTGACATGTGGCCAGACGTGAGCTTGAGCAAGAACTGGCTCGGAAGTTCGTGGAAGTTTGCGGTAGGAGGTAGAGGATCGGTACATGATTGGTCGCGCGGAACGGCGAGCTTGAACATGATCCGGCGCTGGTGCTGGTGCTGGTGCTGGTGCTATCGAGGTAGAGTCGTTTTCCTGGCTTTTGGTTGTTGTAGAAGTAGAGATTGATAAGCTCCTGCTAGTATCGCCTTGACTCTGGTGAGCCATCACCATCGGCCGGGGCTGAAAAGGAGCTAGATGTATGAAGTCTGGTCCGTCTACTTTGCTATTCTGTGCGCGATGAGGAGCGCGGACATTAAGAGAGAACGACGAAGACTCGTCGGGCACCGGAATAAACATCCTGCTTCGAGAAATCGAAAATAGAATTTTTGGTACAAGTCGCTGTTCCCACTCTGTTGTCCGGTTTTGTTGATTCCATGCTCATGCCTCGGTTTGAGAGCACAGATTACAACTGAAAGGAACTTCACTTACGTGAAAAGGGTGGCAAGTACTTCCAGAACGAGTCGATATCTTATCTGGATTGAGCATCGAACTATATAATCGACTTTCCTTAAGCGAGGGAGCCAGGACGTCGCTGACGCATTTGACATTGTCTGGTAGTAAAAAGGCAGTCAATTCTGCCAAGCCTAACCTTACGGCGCTTCCAAACTCCAAACGATGGCCGAAATAAGTCGCCCAGTCACATTAGTAAGATGCACGGATTGGTCCGCTGACATATTTGTTTAACAGAGGTCCTTGTCTCTAATTGGGTCGATTTCTCGATCTGCGGACCCGTTACCCTGAGAGAAAAGGACCGTGGGATCCAAACACCACTTGTCCCCGAACTATGGTTCTTAGTACTGTACCCCTACAGGGCGGGGGATCCAAATCCGCTATCAGCCAGGTTCCACTTCTGCCAGTTCTTTCCTTTCGGCCGACCTCTTTCCTTCTGGTCTGTCTGTGGAAGTGTGTCCTCCCCGGGTTATATCGTCCGTGTTCTGACATCAGGTCGTCTGTCCGATAAGGGGTGGGTGGGGTTACGGTAAATAATTTGATTCGCACATCAGGAGGCTTTTTGTAGGTCAGGCCGACTAATCTTGGATCAGTTTTGCCGAACAAACGTAAGAAAATCATTCACGCGGCACCATGCGACGTAGATCACCCACGGACCCACCGGGATCGAATACCAAAACCGCCCCTTTGGCGTTATGTTCGAGTTGTCAGCACATTGAACAACGAGGCATAGGGAAAGAGTAAGTGGAATGATTAGGTGATAAAGGAATGAGACACGGAATTGGAATGATCAAATGGAACATTATGGCCCAGGGGAAACAAAGTGTCCCCCAGGTTTTCCCCTCCTATATTTTTTGTACCTGACACGGGAGCGGAGGCTAACGGGAACGTGGACGGGATACATCCGAGCATCCCTTCCTCGTGTCGGTGACCTTTGGCTCGAAGTTCGATTAGGCGCCAATTTAGCCGTCCTTGCGAGTCAGCTTGCTAGTGATTTATGTATTTTATACCATGTTCACCACTAGGATCTAAATTAACTCCATGCTCGGATACGGTGGAAATTTCTTTTCCGTAGGCTGGTGACGAGCGGAGTTGAGTCTTTCGCATTTGAGTTGACCTCCGATCAGCAAACCTCATCGATTTTTGACAAGCTTTTTTTACCCAGACACCGTGAATGAACGGGCTTTGGGTACCTCTAACTCATGACTTCATCAGGCAAGTCACCAAAAAAACGAAATGTTGGAACTTCCAACATATTGGGCACAGTGTGAGTCAAAAAATATCGTTACAGAATGGAAAGAGGAGATGTCATGTGGTGTCAGAGGCTAGGAACACACGGACGTGATTGCCGTAATGGGAAGAACAGTTCTAAAAATGGGCGAAATCAGTCCTTCAGAAGATAAGTCGGACAACAGCGCATTTAATTAATGACTTTACGTCTATTTGAAATAGTGCGAGGGCGCTGTGATGACGTGGTGGCTCACTTTCTGCCTTCGAAGCAAAGAAACTCAGCAGGAAGCGAGATAAACTTGGTTTAGATCGAACAACGTTCCCTTGGAGGATTGGCGCATCGCATGGTGTTCTTTGTCATCCGGCCAAAGAACCGATGTTTCCCCTTCTTTTCGATCAAGGTCCATCGCATCGAATTGGGTGGTGGCGAACGCTTTGTCTCTGTTCTCTCGATGGCGAGTACTTTGCTGTCACCATCCAAGCTCACGTCATTTTTACGAAATTGACATACCGACTGTCCGCTCAAAGGAGCCAACTTTTCCCGAAATGTAATAGATGGACGGACAACATTCTTGAGAATGGGTGTGCTGGAAAATGGACGCTGTCGACGAAGAGGAGGGGATATTAAGGTCCTTCGGGTAGAGGGCGCAGAATTGGCGTAATCGCGATGGATGTCGAGATCGGGGTGGAACAGTGCTTGTGCAGGTCTTCGATCGGGTGATGTACCAAATGTTAAAGCGTCATTCAATGAGAATGTGGTGTGGAACTCGAGAGATCCAGCCAGAGGTGGTGCCCGCACAGTCAGGTCAGATTGTTCTTCCACCAGCACGACTGGGACCTCGAGTTTTTGCTTGCTGTCTCCGGTATAAGACCCTCGACGGTCATAGCTGCTTCCGCGATTGAAGTTCTTGCGTAGGACATGAGACGACCCGGAAGATGTTGAACCAGGTCTACTTCGAGAAGTTCGAAGACCATACGAGGAGTTCGAACTCGAGGTCACTTCTGTACTGATGGTGGAATTCGAGCGCGCACCCAAGCTTGGGGTCGAACAATTTGATGCGACGTGCGGCCAGTCAGTGTTGGCCAAGAACGGAGGAGAGGTCAGTGGCAGAGTTGCGGAGCCAATCTTTGTAGGAGAAGCGGGGAAGCGTATGTTGAGACCGCCTTCCTGGGTGAGCGGGTCGTATGACTGTTCCATATAGTCAACACCGAGAGGTGGCGTGGATGCTCTACTCCCCCACCTGACCATCTCTTCGCCCTCATGAATCGTGTCCCAACCCCCCTTGTTCCGCATCCGACTAACTAGGCCTCGCTCTTCCCCACTCTCCCCATTCTTTCTATCCCCCGGGGGATACGTCTTATTGCACGAATGGGCGAGGAATGTAGCAATAGTATGATGGTCCTGACACGGGTTGGGTGACCTGAAGATTTCTTTCCCGGAAGAACAAGGTGAAAGTGGTGACGATGTGCCATTCCTTGAAAGCAGGAACAGGTTGTCGGCATTGAAATCTTCCGGGAATGGGAAATGGAATTGCATCGTGGTGTTGGCGTTGGTGGTAAGGGCGCAGGAGTATGCGAGTTCTCGTATATGTGTTTTGATTACTCGTGAGTAGACGAGGAAAGAAGCAGCGCAAAGTTGGACTGAGGAGAAATTGTTCAATGGATATTCAAAAGATTCGGTCTCTAACAGCTTATGTACTTATGGTGAAATACAATCCTCAGTCAGAAAATCTGAGGTCTGCCAGGACGGATTTCGAAAGCGTTGTCGGTGAAGTCTGTCGACATGGAATGAGTTTGACCGAGGCATGTTTCAGATCGCAATGATGAATGACACAAAATTTGGAGAACACCGTCTCACAATTGTGGTGACTCCACATATATAAACAAATATCTCCGTGCAAGAATCTCGGAAGTACCGCCCGCAATGCCAATTTGAGGTATATGGCGGAGGAGGGTGATTTCAATCAAGCAATCATCCGGTAGCCGGAGCTTGAGACAACTCTGTTCTCTTCGGAAAATGGAGAGTCTGATGTTGTGAAACAGCTGTCCAACTGGGTCTCTCGGACGATCGTCCCCCGGCGATCGACGTCCGTGGCACGTTTCTGCAAGACATTCCAGTCTGATCGCCAAAATCTCCATGAGACACCATCAGACACGAGGGAGGTTCTAGACCTTCTGCTGATTTCCAGTATCCTCCTCTCCCTTTGGCTTCCCCTTCCTTTTCTTTTTGCGTCATCCGTCTTCAGTGGCCCCCGGGGAACCCGAACTCAGGACACGTTGGAGTTTTTTTTTGTTTCATCCCAAGGGGACATCGGAATGCAATGCGGAACACCGCCTCTTCTCTGGATCTTTTTGCGGACCAAGAGATCGACCACTTTCATCCCATCTGCGATTTAGTGTTGATCCCTTTTGAGATCACATCGTCATTGTACTGGTCTAGCCCTTTTCATCACAGCCATTCTTCGTTCGTCCCCGGGACAGACGTAACCCCGCAAGACAGAATGATCGCCTGTCAGACAGGAGTATCTGTTTTCCATAAAAACAAAAGAACATTCTATTTGTTCTTTCTGTTCGTTATAGGTGCCAAGCACGACTGGACTGAGCACCTCTTCCCTCCCTTTTGTTGCTCTTCCCTTCCTACGATTCAAAATCCTGCTCCTTCTCGAGCATCCATGTAGATTCTGACGAACGAAGTGATCCACGCTCCTGCATTTGGCAGGGCAGCCATCGAGACTTCCTTGAAGAACATCGTCGCTCGCGGCGGATCTTCTAGTTGTGTCTCGTCTTACTTGTGTCTTGTCCCACAACCCCGCAATGTTTCACACCCTGTGAAGGTAGCCTACATTACGTTTAACCCGCAAGCGCAGAGGGCGAAATGAATAAAGAGATCATCCATGTATACGATCATTAAGAGGTGCTTGTTTCTATGGGGCAATGGGTGGGTACATAACTAACTATCTGGACGGAAATAACCTATACATTGGGCCCAATGGGAAAACAGGAGGTAGTTAGGATTGCTGGAGTTGATTATTTTATATATTGTAGGAATTTGGTTCGATACACTTCGTATTGGGGAGACGGCGAGACAGGCTGGCTTTATGTGTTCAGCGAGGCAATAAAAGGAGATGCTCAGACGTGAGGTTCGCTCAGTTGAGGTCCAAGTTCCTTAGGTTTTGTCAAGCCAGCGATTCGGAGTCGAGCCTCTTCGACCATTCGTCGGACGTCGACCTCTTTGATTGGCTTGGTGAGAACCTCATCAGAACCGGCTTCGAGGTACTCGTCTCGGTCCTCTCGGAGAGCATTGCCTGTACAGCCTGCAATGAATACTGGGCAGCGCATACGACGAAGCTCTCGCGAAAGCTCGACACCAGACATGAGAGGCATTTGACTGTGGAGGTAACACCAAAGGTCAGCAACGGCGATTTAATAGACACCTCATGGTTTAGTGACCGTACTCACTTATCGAGGAAAATGCAATCATATTGAGGTCCTTTGCTGGTAGAAAGGTGTCGCTCTTTAATTAGCTTGAGGGCCACTGCGCCGTTTTCGGCCGTAGACACTTTATGACCGATCCGTTGAATCATTCGCGTCATCAACATTCGAGTCAGTCTGGAAAGAGCAGGAGAGAGAAAGAGGGAAAACGCGAGCGAGAGGGGGAAAATGGGTCAGTAAAACAGCATACAGCAACACTCTGCGACATGACTGATAAACCGTCGTGTCGTGGTCCTGCAGTCAAAAACTCACTTATCATCGTCTACAACCAAACAATGCAGCTTTTCTTCGTATCCTGGCTGGTGAGATGCCAGGGATGATGGCGGGTTGGAGACAGCCAACACGTTCTTCGACTGCGACACAATCGCAGATGCCTCCGGGCCATTTCTCGATGAACTTGACGTCTCCGACCCGTCGTAGACATCTGACCGAGGGGGGAAGGTGATTATTGGATGACCAACCTCCTCCTGTATCGATCGATGGATATGATCGTCAATCACGTCCATGACGTCTTCTGCCTGAGTGACTATAGGCAGATTGAGCATGGGAGAGTACATTGGCTGGGTGCCTGGTGATTGTGAACCGCTAGTGAGCAAAGGCCTTTGCGAAGGCGGCGCGTGGTGATGCTCTGGTCGATTCAATGGATCTTCGGAATGTCGACGAGGGTCTCCAAGGTCGTATGCGTAATCACTGGGACGCAACCCAGGTCCGAGGTGGGAAGGCGATCGAGGTAACGGGGGCACGGGTGTTCCAAGAGGCTTGCTTCCGGGTGGAGGGAGAGTGAGAGCCAGTTCGAACCAGAACATACTTCCCTCGCCGACTTGACTGTCGACACCGAGACGACCTTTGAGACTTTTAATAATTTGGAGACAGAGAGCGAGACCAAGACCAGATCCTTTACCCCCTTGTCGACGACCGATTTCAGTTTGGACATACGCAGAGAATAGCCTCGAATCGATAACGTCCTTCCGATTGAGTCCAACACCGGTGTCATGCACTTCCACTCGAAGAATGGCTTTGTTATCGTTGGTAGGTCGAGGGGGAACTCCGGCATAACCGCCAGCGGCATTGATTCTGCCGTGCTTTTCGATGGACGGTAGCTTTTTCAGACTCTCGCTAGAAAGCGGAGTCGGTCGGCCAGAGTGGAGTCCGATGGGGGGCATATGGTTGATCTTCTCGGAGGCATCTTCAATTTGATCCATGGCCGTATTTTCGATCTTCTCGATCATGGGCGATTCCGATAAGTCAGACGATTCCAGTCGAGGGTAGAGCAACTTGGTAACGATCTTGACCGAGCCGGAGGGTGTAAATTTGATGGCATTGCTCACGAGATTACTCATAACTTGTCGTATTCGCATTTCGTCTCCGATGAAGATGCCACCGAGTTTATCGACTGCAGGGTCCATCTCCGCTGTCAGTTGAAGGTCCGCTGCGACCGCTTGCGATCGATGAGAAAGCACGACGAGTTGAACTGATTTATGGAAGTCGAATGGTTTACGAGCTTGAGTGAACTTGCCAGACTCCATTCGATTGAAAGATAGAACATCGTTGAGTACCTTCTCCATCATTGTGAGACTGCCCATGAGTCCGTCGGCCATCTCACGCTGCTGTGCGTCCGCGCATTTTTCGAAGAACTGTTCGCCTTGAAGATTTTGGACGGCAAGAAGAGCAGTGTTGAGGGGCACTCGAACTTCGTGGAAAATGTAACTGACGAATCGTTTCTTGGAATCACTGGCCTTTCTTTCAGCGACTTGAGCGGCTTGCGTAGCCCGATATTGGAGTTTGAGTTGCATTCGGAGGGCGAACTGGAGACGGAGAAAAGAGGTGATCAGGAGGATGATAGAGAGATGGAGGGAAGTGCCGATACTCACCAGCTGTCTGTCTGACTTTTCTCGCAAGTAACTCGTCATCAACAAGAACGCATGGAAAAGGACGACTGATGGGGAACGAGCGAATAGTCCTCGTTTTCAGTATTCCCTCTCAACTCATTCGGATCACCAATGCTGATGATCGATGGAAGACAGAACTCACAGTTGACCAAGTTTCTGTACATCAACTTTGGGCTTCCGTTAGCTAGTATGAGGACAGAAACGAGGATGATCCACATCAAAACGCCGGCGATGTGGTATACACGTTTCTGGCCAAGCGCCAATGATGCCAGAACGGGAAGGGCCTATGTGGTCAAAAAAAAAAACGGTAGCACACAAAACGAAACGATGGGACGGGACGGGACGGGGTCAGACCATCCATTTTGTTTTTTTTTTCACTTTGAGAAATGGTAGGTAGCGTTTGATGGCGAAAACTCACGATTGACCAGTAAAAGAGGCCTAAGAAGTCCTTGTTCGCGCAATGCCGGTGACTTGTGTAAAAACCGCAGGTGTACCTGTAGCGATGTCAATCTCGAAGTCAGTCACGTGTTATGTTACGAACAGGATACAAACTTGTACGGCTTTCCCATCATCTTGATCGTCTGTCCTGCTCGTCGTGTCGGTCGCGTTAAACTTGACTTACATATCGCATATAACCACGGCCGGATAAGTCCAACTGAAAAAAAAAAAAAAAAGAGGATGGTATATCAGTGGATGACCTTGAGCGACGGAGCCCTCTGAACCTCTGATCCTCTAAAACTTATAGACTCACGTGGCAGCCCAAAGCCAAAGCTGGTAGAAAACGGATCGATGTCTTCCTAGGTCTAGGACGGTCAGAATTGGGAGTGGGACGATGAACAACTATGAAAGGGGGGATGGGATAGAACTTGTTAGCGCGGAACTGACGTAAGATGAGCGTGGTCGTGGTCGTGAAATGGACTCACTCCGGCGATCGCGATATACCCGACTTTGTCAATGATGGTGAGTGGTTTTGGTAATAAAGCGCTTGTGAGAATCCAAGCGATGACGAAGACTAAAAATGAGGAAAAGGCAATGGAGCGTAAATCGTCAGGCGTCATTATCAGCGTATTTCCGTACTTGAGTACCTGGTCACAGAAATCCAATCGAATTGCCAACGAGCGGGTCAAAGGAAAAGAAGGGGGAGGCGGGGGGGA
>JANGFI010001626.1:0-21761 GCA_025758705.1 Goffeauzyma gilvescens
GGGGGGGGGGGGGGGTTTGAGTGTTCTGTTCAGTCGATGACTGGGCGAAAGTGAGACCATTCTCGTCCGTTTAAGGTTAAACGCGACGGTGGGGGGGGGGGGGGTAAGGGGGGTGTGGGGGGGGAGGCTGGGGGAGGCAGGCGATGGCCTCGATGGGCCGCAGTCAACACTATACTGCACCTCTTAAAAGTCAAAATACTCAGAGTGAGACCTCTTCCTGTTTCACGTTCAATTCTCCGAGGTTTTTGATTCGGCGAACTTTGACTCTCTCTCGAAAAAGGGGACTCGATGTCTCCCACACCAATGGATCAGTCAATCAGTCACTCAATCAATCAGACTCGGGGGAAGTTTGAATCGCGTGCAGTTCGACTGTCAAACGGAGGGGACGGCGGGTGGGGGGTGGGGAGAGTAGGGAAAGGAGAGGGAGAAAGGGAAGGGAGGAGGTACCCGACCTACCAGAGGTCCGAACGGACGTCGTCAGGCTATTCCAACCCGTGTCTCACCTTTCCATTATCGGTTTGATCCCGATGGTTGTAGCCTTTGATGGATATTCATTTGTCTCACCCTCACCCTCACCCTCCTGTGTCCCGCCTCCGGAGGCGAGATGGTGAACGGCGGATGGTGGGGTGAATTCACTAAAGCACGAATCAGACTCATTACCGGGGAGGGGGGAATGAAAGACGGTGATGGCCCATGTCTATGCTGAAGGGCATGTGGGTGACATTCATCATCGTGTTTATTCAGATGTCTCACCATCCGAAAGTCGCAAATCGCGAATCGTTTATGTCGAGAACAAGGCACAAATCAAGAATGGCCCTCTCTCTCTTCCTCCCCATCCGTTTATTGTCATCTGTGGGTTTCCGTGGAGTTGATAGCATAGATGGACGTAAGGAAACGTACAGTAAAGACGTAAAAGACGGACAGTGGGGCTGAGGGTGAGACCTATGTCTTGACGATCCAAGGAAGCAGAGCCAAGGGTCTGGTGGTGTCGGAGGGTTTTGGGTTCGACTGTAGGGTCAGTCAGGTCTTACTCAGTCTCATCAATTGCCTGATCGATGTCTAGGTCATGGCCTCTCCTTCTGCTTCTCCCTCGCATCATCAGCCTGATGCAAAAGGCCACGGTCTAACTCGGGCGACAACCTAATCGAATACCAAAACGTCCGTCCGATGATTTACGTTGCATTGTGGGTTTCCTCTACCGGTTGTTCAAGGCCTCTTGCGATCCGCCTATGATCCCTGAAAATCTCCTATTTCTCGTTTTGATGGGGGGCCGAATAAAGTGATCGGATGAGTTGAGATGTGGGAGGGGCACCTCTGCATGGCTTCGTGCGTCGCTGCTTACATGTCCGCAATGTAACACCCTGCCGTACTGGCGACATCCGCTCCATCCATCTCATCTCTTGTGATCGAAAAGTGGCATGAAGTTACACTCCTAAAAGACCTTCCTCCCCCATCTCCTATCTGCTAAACCGGACGGCTTGTTCATCATTCAATCATAATACACAACCATACAAACATGCAAGAAAACGAGGAACAACACTCTGATACTTGACACAAACGTCCTGCTCATTGAAAACCGCGCATGCGATTGTCATCCGGAACGAACACATCGATATTTACCCTCAGGACGTGCCATTCATCTTTCGATCAAGGAAAAGGAAGAGGAAGGAATGAAATTGTTGAAGCGAACGAGACCGACCTTCTCTGACGATCTCTCCTCGGCTCCCTCTTTATCTCCTGCTACTACTATCACCACCACCCCGCTCACTGAAGCCAACCTCTCTGCTCACGATGCTCATCCTTTCGAACCTCTCCCTCATCTGCCTGGCCAGCCTTCTCGCAACCGCCTCCGCAAGACCGGCCCCAATCCCGATCTCGAATCATCATCTGTCTCGAAGTAAATTAATCAGCCCAGATGCACTGGAAGAGATCGCAAGACTGGCGAGGCTGGTCAACGCTGCCAGATGTGCGAACAATAAACATCTGCAACCACCGAAGCAAGAGAAGAGCGCTTCTGCACCTTCTTTGACTGATTCGTCAAAGTCGGAGTCCGAGTCGCATTCGTCTGAGTCCGGGGCCAACTGGTCTTCAGATTCTTGGGCGGCAACTGAAAACGCTCCCAAGCAGTTCTCAGGAGAATGGTACGAGAATGAAGACGAGTTCGTGACGATCCGATATGGGAATGGTTTTATTGAAGAAATGGAATTGCCTCAGCATGTGACGGACAGTTATTCACCAATCACCGAGAGGAGCGAGGAGAGTAGGGGTGAAGAAGGGGGATCAGTAGGCGGAAGCGAGGATGTTGGTCCAAGGCTGAAGAAAAATATCAATAAGCGTGGAACACGCGGCGGCGCTCACTCGGTTGGAACCAAGACGAAGAGCAAGAAGCCGAAGACTCTGATCAAGGACAAGAAACAGAGAGCTCGCACAGACGTTCTAGCCACCAGCAAAGACATGCCAGTATGGCCTCTCCCTGTTGATAAGGACGGCGTGGCACTCGCAGTGGATGAGGCAGGATACCCAATCTACAAGCGCATCAATTCAATCGAAACACATTACGTTTTGCTTGAATCTGAAGGGACGAGGACGAGCAGCGAAGACGGTAAATCGACTTCGACAAGAAACATAAGAGTTGAGGAAAGGGAAGTCGCAGTAGAGGAAAGGGATGATATCAATTGGTTCATCGCACATAACCCATCCACAGCCACCCTCACGCTCTCCTTGACATCGCTGGCATCGACAGATAATTTTCTCTCGCTTCTCACCGATGGTCCAGGTCGTCCGTCCGTGCCATCTATCGTCAATCACGACACCGTGCAATACGGTGGTGGTCCAGCTAGTAAGAAACCCGCTCCCCTTCTTCTCAAACCTCTCCCTGCTGCGCTTTTCCCAGACCATCTCCTCCAACCGACTCTGATTGGTACAGCTCACACCGAACCAGCCATTCACCAGGCTCTCACTCCTTACCTCGAGAGACACGGCATGCGGATCGTTTCAAAGATACTCGAACTTCTTGAGACACCCCCAATCTCCTTGATCTCCCCTCGAGCACTCAACACCGAGTTCTCAGGAGGTCGTCAAATCAAGCGCACCCTTCAAACTTCGCTTATGGCTAATTACAAACAAGGACCTGTCAAGAAGGTCGAGATCGTCGGTCATGGTCTTGGGGCTGATCTCGGTTTGCTCATCGGCTTGGCTCTGAACCTCCACTTCAATGACCCTGCAAGACATTCGACCGCTCCTCCTACAGTCGCTCACATCGATCGAGAGTCTCGAAAGTCCTCTTCCAAAATGGTGAAACGTCGCAAGGTCCACGAGCAGACCCAACGGTCCACTAAAAATCTCGACTTAGAGCTAACTTTGTTCGGTCTCAATCGGGTGGGGAACGCGGACTTTGCCACCTGGGTAGACGAAATGATAGGTGATACCGCGTCCGAGTATGCGAGAGAAGCACATCAAGCCCGACAAGGTCCCTTCTGGGATCAAGATATCACACTCCCTCATTCGAACCTCGCAATCCAACGGGTTTCTTCCTTTGCCGATCCGATTGTTCATCTTCCAGCACAATGGCAAGGGTTCTCCCATTTCTCCTCCGGGGAACTGTGGGTTGACGGTGACCCTGAGAAGGTGTGGAAGTGTCGTAGGAATCCTAGTATGACGCAGGGAGAGAACAACGAGTGTGCGAACTCGATGCCGATGCAGAAGACGAGTTTGTTGGATCACGCAGGTCCCTATGGGGCCAAGATCTGGATAGGAGGGGAGCCGTGTCTATGAAACATTCAAACGAGAAAACCAGGGACGGCTGTAATTTAGCATTGTATAAAACTATCAAGTTGTATACAGGAGCCAATTAATGATGAAACGACCACGATACAGGAATATACCCTGCTTTACCCTATGGAGCAATGAATCTTATATTTACCATGCACTTGCATTCCTTTGTACTTGGGTCCCTTCAAACAAGGGAAAGCCACGGCCAAAGGTACTTAGGCAGGTGGGTTAGTTCATAGGCGGCCTTGGTGGCGAGCTTGCCTATTCTGTCACCGGAGGGTCACGACATTCAACTCAACTACGAGATAATGACTGAAATCACACCGCTACAAAAACACGGATCACTGCACACCCTTGCAAACGTGGCAAGCCCAGATTTCTTCAACTATGTATGAATCAATCGTCACCTCCGCATTGACAGTCGCCGTCATTCTATCTCTTACCACACTCGCACAACAATCGCCCAGGGGCACAACCTATGACACGACTGCACTTTTGGAGCCATTTGATGTCTTTCAGTACCGCTACTGGGACAACCTTGTGAGTCCAGAATCTGGTAGTGCTAAACTCCTCATGTCCATTTATACACTGAATCTGATCGCTGTCTTCTCGGCACTAATCACAGTGCGTACAACACCGAAATGAAGTATCGTCATATACATGCTGCCACCCTTTGCCAGCCGGAGCCACACCAGACCCTTCCTGTATCGTACGCCCAAAGGATGGCGATCTCTGCGAGGAAGGTCAGGAATCATGTGTCTGCACGGTCGAGGAGACGAATGAAGGTTTAAGGAAACGGGATCCGTCGAGTGCGTTTGGAGACTGGCTTGAGGACGGGTATGATGAGTACTTGAGGAAGTGGGATTGGACAGATGGCTACGAGAGAGAATATGAGGAGTACTTGGGAAAAAGGGGCGAGTCGGATGACGGTGAAGGATGGGATGAGGAGGGTCACGATGAGTACTTGAGTCAACGGGTTTGGATAGATGACTACGAGGACAAGTATGACGAATACTTGAAGAAAGGGTATTGGTCAGATCGCCAGGGATAACAAGACGAGACCGAGCATGGGTAGAAAGATATGATACAGTTGCTTCATCATCAATCATGTTCGCTATCACGGTATATATACATGTAAACGAAATTGATCTCTTGCAACGTAGCAAAAAGCACAGGGTACGCAACCAAGAAAACATAGAGTGGCAAAAAAACAAAAACAAAACGAATGAGCAGAACAGGCACAGATGTGTTCCGGACAAGGGAAGGTCTGTCCATTTAGTTTCTTGTCAGTCCTGGTATCAATCAACCAAGCAACCATCCAGCCGAAAGCAACCGACAAATGGAACCGCCACCCCACCCCCTCTACAAATCAAAAGGGCTCGCTAACCGCGCCCTTTCTGGCTCGGGGCTCCTCCTCTTGGCCCGTTTTCTCTCTGGAGGCTGACCTTTGATCTTCCTAGCCGTCGAGGCAATGAACGGCAATTTCATTGATAGAGGTGATCCCAAAGTCAGGGGTTTCATTTCAACCGCATGGCCACCATCTTCCATCTTCTCGTCATTCGATGTCGATCCAAAGCCAAGAAACATTTGTTGTTTCGCATATGGTGAAGCCTCAGCTTCACCCGCAGTCATCGACGACATTGATCTATTCAATCTCGGAGTGAGATTCGTTCGAATCGGAAATGCGAGGGGTCTCTCCAAAGTCGGATCCAGTGCGGTGGGTTTCCCGACTATCGGGCTGGGAGAGGCAGGATGATCTGGTCTGACTCCGTCAAGAGCCTCCTCTACTGGGCTTGAATCCAGGATTGACGCTGGTGAAGAGAAGTTCATGCCATCTGCTCCGATTTCGGTTGGGCTGGAGTTAAAATCGCCTTTTTCAACACTTCTCGCGTTCAGGAAAGCGTTGTAGCGACTCGGTCTGTCAGGTGTGACCATAGGTAGCAACATGCCCGAAGCGTCTTGCATAGGAACGACCTGCGGGATCAAGTTGTTCATATCTGAATTGATAGTGGGAGATCTGGAACCCCTGCTATCTTCCAAATCTTTCGCCGTGAAGCTTTTTCCTCGCTGTAAAAGACTGGCAGGTCGACTTGCACTCCCTGACGATCGAATGGACGGTGTTCGCTTCATCGGTGTTGTGCGACGTGGAAGCGATGACGACGGTGTGACGGAGATAGGGGGTCCCGTGGCGGTCGCGGTCGAAGAGGGCACAAGTGACTCGGGACCGGAAGGAGAGAGAGAAGGCGGAGTATGCGCTTGCTTCGATGAATTTTGGAGGCTTGTTGATAATCGTAAAACTCGACCAAGTCCTTCTTCTTTCCCAGCTGCTCTTGTGTCGCTGTGCGCGTCACCCTGAGCGTGTTCATCTGCGTCTTCGTCATTCATCGAGTTCTGTCCACGCGCACCATCTCCGTGCAAGTGGATTTCATCCAGGAAATCCATTGAAGAAACTCGTTTGATCCCAGGTCTAGCAAGACGAGTGATCGCCCCTACTCCTACTCTCTTGGCGAACAGACCTTCGCTTTGACCTCTTTCGCCATTCTCGCCAGACGGACCCTCATTGGCCATTATGAGAGGACGGATCTCCAGCCCTTTAGACTCGAGTCGAGCGATCTCGAATAATCGATCTCGTGTTTCTCTCCAGGTATGCGGCGGCTCTGTATCCTCTGCTTGAGTCGAGAACGTCCTTTTCGTCGGGCTGGAGATCGGAATGGGCGGACTGTCGTCGAGGATGGGCCGTGCTGAGTCTTGCGAGCGCGATTGCAAATGCGACCCTGTCCGAGATCTCGAATACGCCAAAAAATGAAACACTTGATTAGTCAATTCATCAATCGTATTTGATTCCGGTAAAGTCCCCGGTGGAAACGGGTTGATAATAGTCCGAATCGGGTTCGCCAGAAACGATTGGAGGATACCGTCTTCCCATTCTGTCCATTCGGCGGGAAATTCTCCACTTCTGGTCGTTTTCACCCCTTTGTCACAGTCGTCTAAGTCAGCGCTGGAAGGGCCAAGTAAGCCTTCGCCGGGCTGAGAAGACGAGGAAAAAGGAGCAAGACCAGTCGAGGGAAGGTCCTGACCATCATCGACTTCACTTCGTCTCCGTTTCCTATTCTGGCTCTGGTTCTGGTTCGGACTGGTGGAACTTGTTCTTCGTACTTTAATATCGATCCCCTTTCCCCCCGACTCGGCTCGTTCATCGCCTCCTTCACCTCGCATGGGGTCATCATCATCGCGATTTTCGGGCTCTTGCACTTGGCCTCGCCCATACAGCTCCATCGATCTACCTGCCGACGTGTTTACGTTGAGATCTCCCTCCTGCAATCTCCTTGCAATCGACCCCGAACCAGTACCAGGCTCAAACATACCGACACTACCCCGGCCGGGGTTCTCTAGCCGTGGTAATACCAGTTCAAGTGGAAGAGGAGTTAACGGAAACGAAGAAGGGGAGTTAGTCGTGGTGGTCGTCAAGCTCGCACCCTGAGCAAGGGGGTAGGGTTGTGCTTGTGCTTGTGACGGTGCATTTCCGTAGTGGAGGCCAAATCCATTTTCATAGCCTAGGGCACGAGCGAATCCCAGATTTGACTGGGAATCGGATATCGATACGGGAGTCGATGCGGAAACCGAACCGAATCCCAAATATAGATCCGGATCTAAAGGTGTATCAGGGATTGCATCCGTATACGAACCCGAGGCAGACCCGAACGCAGATTCGAGACCTCGAGCCTCCTCATTAGTCAGTGTGAGTGCTCCTGAGGCTGATGCAAAGTCTGATGTCAAGATAGGTGCGGAGGAGGAACAGGACGCGGGTTTAGATGTATGTGTTCGATCCCGAAGACGGCGTTGTTGCTGATGATGCGCAGATGTATTAGAAGAGGAAGAAGAAGGAGGAGGCATGGTGTAGTTTTGTTGAGAGGGAATCGAAGATTATCGGGTGTCTTTTGATGGATATATGCCGTTCCCAGGGATGAACGTTCTCCGAGGATATAGAGACGAGAGAAAAATTGTTGTTCTGAGTGAAGCGGAGATCGCAAGGGCAGGTGCAGGTGGCAGGAGCAAGCGTTATTGGCGGGCAGGAAGAGCAACCAAGAACTCTTCGTTCATTCGTTTCCGTTTTGCTATATTATACCACTTCTGTCGACCTGTCTTTTGGATAGGGGTATAATTGCGTCACCCGCAGGAGGTGACGATTCCTGCGCGAGACGACGAAGAAGGAGACGACAAAAGGGTTCGACAAAGAAGGCAGTAATGAATGGATGTATTGCGTTTCCTTGTTAATCCTTGTTATTTAATATGAGAACTACTGCCAATCTTATTACGACTACTGACGACGCGAATGAATTCATAGTGGACTTTGGTTCAAGATAGCTGGATGGGGTTGTTCGAACATGGATTGACTCCGAAACGACCGAGGTTTCGAATTCGAAAGCTTGGAGACGACCAACCGCAACGGACCGACGACGGGAGGCGAGGACTACGAGGGACACGATTACGGATCACGGGCCGGGCGAAAACGACGCGGCCCCAGAACCCGCGCCTTGCTTCATTTGGACCCTTCCTTTCCCCCTTCTCTCACGCCTTCAATGGTCGCGTCGCCTGTCATTTCATCCGGCGCCCGGCGTCCGACGTGTACCTGTGTGGCCAATCAATTTGTATCACGTGCTAGTCGCCCTCCGTCCGGCGAATTCCAACCTCTTCCGTTTGGTTAGTTTCCTTCGAATGCAAGGCTTCCTGGTGGCGTCACCAACGGCTGGGCTCATCAATCAAAACACACGGGTCTTACATGGCGACAACAGGAGCCTCCCATAATCCCGATACATCACTTCGTTGCTCTTCCTGACTCTTCTTTCTCTGAATAACAAGGAACCTAAATCCAATATACGCTGATCAGGGATCAGGTAACAGGAATCTCCATTTTCCGCGAGAGGAGAACCAACAACGCCGCTCGGTATTCGCTAAGGGAAACAAGAACACCCCCCTTTCCACCTTCCCCTTTTTATTTTTATTTTTATTATTTCTTCGTTTAATCTGCGATCGATCCGAGTCCTTCATTACTCATTCATTCATTTGGAGTACAGAACCCATCTTTGCGCTCTGGGAACAAGCCGGTCATCCGTCCACCATCAAGGCCGTATTAAAAAGTCATCCATCCCATCTCAACACCACCCCCCCTCTCGCACCTTCCCAAACCGCTCCCTCACACAATGGGTAACGATGGTGGTTCCATCCCGGACCGTCGAGATCTCGTCAAATCCGCTACCCGAGCCCCCAACTTACATCTCGACCCCCTTGCCCAGATCCGAATCTTGTTCCTATTCTGTGCTCTCTCTAAGGATCCGTTGAGGGAACCGGTGGTTGCTGATCCCCTGGGGAAGATATATAACAAGGAGAGTGTGATTGAGTGGTTGTTGGAGAGAGCTTCAGGAGGAAGTGGGGGTGGAGGAGGGAAGTACGGAGATGGAGAGAGGATTTGTGGGTATGTTAAAGGAGTTAAGGTGAGTTTTGGGTGATCCGCAGCGAGTCCGTGGAAACGGCCAAGAGTACTCTTCTTCTGGCAACAGTGGTTGAGCATTCCTTTTTTTTATTATCCTTTTGAACGAATTCTTCTTCAACGCCGGGCTCCATTATGGTGGTCATCGTCATCCACAAACGTACTAATCTCCCTCTCATCCTCTCATCCTCTCATCCTCTTATCATCGCATCCTCTCATCCTTTCCCGGCGCCACTCTTCATTCTCAACAGGATCTTCTCACCCTTAAAACGACTCCGAACCCATCTTACGTACCTCCTACCACTACCTCCAATGCCATCTCCCCCGACTCGTCCCAAACCCACTATCCTTTCATCTGCCCCCTCACACTCAAAGAAATGAACGGATCACATTCTTTCGTCGCTGTGAGAGGATGTGGATGTGTTTTTTCAGAAGCAGGGATACGGGCTGTTATTGCTGTTGGGTTACAGCAGAGCGAGCGGAGCAAGAAGAGCGAGAAAGAGGAAAGAAGAGAGATCCCGTGTCCGAATTGTAATAAACCGATATTTCTTGAGACTACCCTCCCCTCTTCTTCTTCTTCTCCCTCTTCTTCTTCATCATCCTCTGAGACACTGCCACATTCAAACGACATCAAACCACCCCAAGGAGGGCCCTCACTCAAACTGAACGCAATAGGATCATACACAATCTCCTCCTCTCCCGGTGTGAACAACACCTGGATCCCCTTGAATCCAAAACAGGAGATCCAGGACCTGTTGCTCCAGAAATTATTGGATGAGAGAGTCGCGAAGAAGAAAGCGAAGGCGGGGGGTAAGATGGGTGGAAAGGAAAAGGGAACAGGCAAGGAAGCAGGAAGAGACGAAGAAGGGTCAGGTTTAGGAAAGAAACGAAAGAATCTCGATCCGTCCTTTAAAGTTCTCAACACAGGATCCGAGACCAAGCGATCCAAGAACGTCTCTTCAAGTGCACTCGATCCAAGCACCGCCGGCCTCCATTCTCAAGTTTCCTCACGAGTCCAAAAAGAACTAGCAGAACTAGAAGCCAAGAGAAAAGCGAGTGGGATGAGTGAGAGTTTGAAGAGTATTTACGGGGGTCGTCCAGACGGTACGGGTGGGAGTGGGGGAACCGAGAAGGAAAGTGGGGAGAAATCGAATGGTGTCGATCAGTTCTTTGGAATACGGGTCAATAACGTGAGTTTCTCATTTTTTCTCGGGGATTCTCTTAGTCAGTTCTGGCGGTGCTGAGTGCTATGCAATTGAGTAAGGAGATATATTAGAGGCTGAACTGATCGCCCTTCCACAACTTTCTTTTTTGCCATTGCCCTTCGTAGTACAACTGACAATCGAGCTGACTGCCGATCGCTGCACCGGGGACCGACCGCTGACTGCTGACTTTGCAGAGTTGTATTTCATTTGATGCTTTGTATAGACCGTATACATACCATAACATTGCCTCAGAATATCGATGACGAAGAGAATTCCCGAATGCTCCAGGATCCTTTTTGATGCATGCATGACCTGTCTGACCTTGCTTACTTTGCCTTGCTTGCTTCTGTACTTGCTTATGGAACGGAACGTCTTGATTTCCTTCTTTTGGTTGGGTGGTTTGATGATACCTTTTTCTTTCTTCCTTTCCCAACGCCCCCCCCTCCCCCTCCCCCTCCCCCTTTCCCTCCACGTCCTGTCCTCCCTCTGGGATTCCGCCCTCCCTTCTTTCCCCACCCCCGCGTTCAGTCGTCATAACTCGGAACTCTGCGATCAGTTGGTCGTAAAAGGGAGGGGGGGGGGGGGGTCAAGTCAAGAGACCGACTCGACAAACCGTCCCGATTGATACACTTCCGATTCTCTTTCATTTTTCTTATCCCTCCTCAAGTAAACGTTGATGGATGAAGAAGGAAGCAGGGTCATATGACAGATCTCGGAACGAAGTGAGAAGACACCGAATCCGACATCAACACCAACATCCGAGACAGAGAGAAGGATAGTATAAATCGAAACACGAAGAAGAGCAACAGGAACATCGTTCGAGATGGCTCCCCGCCCGGCAGGCGAAGACGACGACCGGCTCGACCAGGACGTGTCGACAAAAGAGACGGCGACGAACAACGACGACAAAGACACGGGAAAGAATCCGAGGGGTGTGAAGGCGAAATCGAAGGCTCAAAGTAAGAAGGCCAAGGCAAAGGCGAAGAAAGCCAAAGCCCAAGCCAAAGTGGAAGATAGTGTGGACGGTACGCGTAAGAGAGAAGATGTGGCAGACGAGAAGGAAGCCAAAGAGACCAGAGATGCTCTCACTCCCACGACGGCCGCCATCTTCGCTTCCTCTTCGTCATCGCCTCTTCGCCCACGTCCCCATTCACATGCATCACGGCGGTCAGAAACCGTACTGGATTCCGATAAAGCTGAAGATGGAGAAGAAAAACAAGAAGAGGGCTTTGCTACAATACCGATTCAAGATAAGATTAGTCATTCTGAGAGGGAAACGAGACCGGGTGTAGACTCCGAGATTACAAGAGGAACTGGTCTCGAGAGCGAAAGCGAAAGCGAAGGCGAAGGAGAAGCCAGCGACAGAAAGGAATCCAGGATGGGTTACAGTCTGCCGAAAACAAAAACAGCAACGAGCACAACAACGGATCTCCCCCCCTCTCAATCTGAGCACGAGTACGATGACAAGGAGTCCAATCCTAATGCCATCCAGTCTTCCTCATTATCATCTTCAACACCACCGCCGACACTATCAACATCCCCATCACAAAGACAACCAAAATCAACACCACAACCCCCCATATTATCTTATTCAACAATAGTAGCCACAAACATATCAAGAGTTCCGCAGGATGTGACGTCGACGGAGACGTCTCAAAAGCAAGATCTTACCACATCGAGCGACCGGGATAGACATCCGCAGCCGCAACCCCATCCACAATCGCAAAGGATAAGTAGCGGGGAATTTATCGAGTCCGATTACACCTCCGAATCTGAGTCCGATTCTGAGTCCGATTCTGAAACAGACTCTGAATCAGAGGATGCTGAAAGAGAACAAGAATCTAGACGAGGGTCTGCAGTGGAACCGTATACAAGACATCCAGCCGGAGGTGGGGTTCAAGATGGACTGAGACTGGATGATGCTGAGGTGGATGATAATGGGAGTCGGAATGGTGATAAGAATGGGAGTAGACTAGATATCGACGACAGGGGCACGACTGGTCCTGGTGTCGGGAAGGATTGTCCGGTGTTAGCGAACGACAGCGTCGAGGACGAAGACGAGAGCGATGACGATAGCGATGATGAGGAAGATGATGACGACGACGACGAGGAGGAAGAGGAAGAAGAGCCGGCTCTGAAATATCAGCGGCTCACCGGCGCCGTCTCTGAAATCCTGGTCAAAGACTCGGCCTCTGCATTTGCTACCTCTCGCAATTTTCTCGCTCTGGGAACACATAACGGCATGGTCCATATCCTGACATACGAAGGAGGCAAGATCAAGTCGTTTCGACCTCACAGCGCGACCATCTCGACTCTGACGATTGATGACGAAGGCGAGTTCGTCGCAACCGCTTCTGTGGATGGAAGGGTCGTAGTCCATGGAATCACTAGTTCCGAGATCTACGCATTCGACCTCAAACGGCCAATGAAAAGTATCGCCATGGAACCCGGTTTTGCCAAGAAAAGCACGAGAAGCTTCGTTTGCGGTGGGATGGCAGGGACACTGGTCCTGCACGAAAAGGGATGGTTGGGTCATAAAGAACGAGTACTACATTCGGGAGAAGGCCCGATATATACTATCTCTTGGAAGGGACCTTTGATCGTTTGGGCGAACGATATGGGCGTCAAAATTTACGACACAGTGACAGATACAAGAATCGGGTTCATCGATCGACCAGCCAATGCCCCACGAGCAGAGGCATTCAAGTGTACACTGTATTGGTCGGACGAAAGTACACTTATTATCGCCTGGGCAGATCATATCAAGATTGTTAAGATCCGTCCGCGCGCCTCTCGAAGTGGACCCACTGGTTTAGCAGTCGGAATGAGTTCACCACCAAGTTATAGCATCGAAATCAGCGCCATCTTCCAAGTCGATTGTATGTTATCGGGTGTTGCCAGTTACAAGAACGACAACACGTCGTCCCTCTTGGTTTTGAGTTACATCGCACCGGATGATTACTCGAATGAAGCGACAGATGATCCGATGGAACAACGGCGTAAAGCGGCGAATCGACCCGAGCTGAGGATCATCTCGAAAGCCGGTGAGGAGTTGTCTTCCGATGCACTCAGCCTTGGAACCTTTCATCTATACGGGTGCAACGATTATCTCTTGGTACCATCCGCAAGGCAGGGAGATGACGCCTACTTTCTGGTAAGCCCCAAGGATATCGTGATCGCCCGACCGAGAGATGCAGCAGATCATGTCAATTGGCTGGTGGAACAAAAGAGATTTGCAGAGGCCCTGGAAGCTGCCGAGCTACTTGTCGATCAACATGGCCAAGGGTTAGACATCAAGGCTATCGGGACCAAGTACATCAAGCACCTGTTTGATGCTCAAGATTTTTCTGCAGCTGCATCACTGTGTCCCAAGGTCTTTGGATTGGACGTGAAAACCTGGGAAGATTGGACCTTCCTGTTTGTGCAGCATCATCAACTTTCGGCAATCATACCGTACATTCCTATCGGCAAACCGAAACTTGGAAGGTTGATATACGACATGATGATTGCCCACTTCTTGGCCAACGATAAGGAGATGCTCCTGAAGATCATTCGAGAATGGCCCAAGGATATTTACGATACGAACGCTGTCATTGTGGCGCTGCAAGGGGAAATGGAGAGCAGCGGACCATCGAGGATCTTGATGGAGTGCCTCGCCGAACTGTAAGTTGCAGCAAATCAGATATCAGGTGTTCCCACGCAGAGACTGACTTTCACGCGATAATTGGCGGTGCATTTTAGACACATTGCTCAATACCATCCCGCCAAAGCCCTGCCATATCTCCTTCGTATTCGCCGCCCGGACGTCTTCCGTTTCATTCGCGACCACAACTTGTTTTCCGCGGTCCAAGATCAAGTGCAACTTCTAGTAGACTTTGACCAAGAGATCGAATCCAAGGAGGATGATCCTGGCAAGCACGGGAGAGCGATCGCTCTCTTGGTGGACCATACATACGCTATCCCCATCGAACGGGTCGTGGCTCAACTCGAAAGCAAACCACGTTACCTCTACATGTATCTCGATGCCCTTTTCAAGAAGGACTCCCATCTCGCATCGGACTATGCGGACCGTCAAGTAGCTCTTTACGCCGAATACGAACCACCATCCTTGCTTGATTTCCTTCGCGCTAGCAACTACTACAGTCTTGAGAAGGCATACAAGGTCTGCATTGGCCATGACTTCGTCCCCGAGATGGTGTTCTTGTTGGGACGTATGGGGAACAACAAACAAGCATTGATGTTAATCATCGAGAGATTAGGCGATGTCAAGAGGGCGATTGATTTCGCCAAGGATCAGGCGGACGAAGATCTTTGGGAGGATCTATTGACGTATTCGGAAAACAGACCAAGTGAGTAAAAGAGAATTTGGATTGAAAGCAATCTCCGATTCTGATCCTATGAACCCTTCGCATCCTAGCCTTCATCCGAGGACTTCTCGAAAACGTCGGAAGCGACATCGATCCGCTTCGGGTTATCCGTCGGATCTCGGATGGTCTCGAGATCCCAGGTCTCAAATCGGCCATCATCACGATACTGCAAGCATCCAACTTACAAGTCTCTCTACTCGAAGGATGTCGAAAAATTCTGTACTCGGACGCCAGCAACCTTGCCCAGTACCTTCACACTGGCCAGACCGCGGGCGAATACGGCACGCACATCTCCACGTGTCAAGTCTGCTCTCGATACCTCTACCACTTGGACCAAGAGATCGATGACTGTCCGGTCGTGATCATTTATCTGTGTCGACATGCTGTGCATGCCACTTGCGTTCTCAACGATCCATCACTCGAGCTCCCGGCAAGACCCGAGATGGTAACCAATTTCCTGATCTCAGACCAAACAGCGCATGGGAAGTCACTGATGTCGGTGAAAAACCTCGGCGCAAAGTTAGCCTATGCTGCGATGCTGCGAATCAGAGTCAAGTCCTGTCCTGTGTGTTTGGAGGCGGCCACAGCTACACACGTTCACGTGTGATCTCGTTTATTTCGGTTCTTGTTTACGGAATCCGTACACGGACAAACCAAACTAGTATTTGTATTCATTCAATTGTATCGCACAGTCATATAGGTCCATATAGAGACAATCGTGGAGAAAGTTATATATAAAGAGTAGCTTAAAGATACACAGAGTCCAAGCCAGCCCGGATATCCATCAAGGAGCAAGGGGCTTTCTTTTCAAGTGAGATGGTGACCGAATACAATTGGCGCCGAACGACAGTGGGGAATAAACGCCTAAACTTGGTTCGAATGTTCGCGATTTCTCTTTCCTTGCGATTTCTTTCTTATTCTATTACTCCTTCTCTTCAACATTATAATTTCTTCCTTCCTTGCTTCCTTTCTTTCTTTCTTCTTGTCAAGACTCATGCCGCAGTCGTTGATCACTTCGATCCCTTCTCCTGCGTTTGTTCTCTTCGACGATGCATCCTCTCCTTTGCTTCCTTCATGAGTTGTCTCTGCACCTCTGCAGCCGAGACGACCCTAATTGTGCTTGATAGCTGTCTCTTTTTCAGAGACTTCTTGGTGGTGACGACGGGCGCGGTGGAAGCCGACGATTTAACCTCTCCATCGTCGACGCTCGTTGTGAGACCGAATCTGAGTAATGGGAGAGGAGCGTGCGTTGAAGCCGAAGAAGACGAAGCCGAAGCCGAAGCCGAAGCCGCAGCCACAGCCGACGATGAGGTGTTGGTGTTGTTGGTGGTGTTGGTGTTGGTGACCATGTTATAGTTTCTACTGCTATTTTCCCCGTGATCTTGGTTCTGGTTCAACGGTCGTCCTGTCACCTCTTCACGGATAGTAGCTCTTATTCTTGCTCGTTCTTGAGCTTCGAGGAACTTATCCTTGGTCGAGATGCCGTCTGCGTTTGTCTTCGTCGTGGAAGTGCGTGATGATGATGATTTACCGGAAATCAAAGTCGAACCGGTCGTTGAATCTGAGCTCAAGCTCATGTCAAATGGGCAACTGTGGAGACAGAGTGTGTGTGGAGGGGGGGGGGGTTACTCTTTTATAGATGCAATCTCGGGGGAGTTCAGCGAGTAGGTCGTTGTATCCAGGACAGTCACTTGGTCGTGAAGAGAGAGAGGAAGAGGAGGAAGAAGAGGAAGAGGAGGAAGAGGAGGATCGAAAGTAGAGCCAATGCAAGCCGTGGAAAAGGGTCGATGTTGGCGGGAGAATCAAGGGCGGAGTAGAGAGAAACTCAAGCACGGAATCGATCCGATATAGAACAATGGGGAATGAATGCAAGTCGTGGTTGTATAATTTAAGCTCTCTCTCGTCCCTCGTCTCTCGTCTCTCGTCTCTTCTCCCGTTTGGTACGAGTACCTGTTGCTCTTTTTGCTCCTGGTCCCTGACAATTCATCCAGTAATCGTAGCAGCTCTAAATCTCTCGTTATCCCTATTTCCTATTGTTCCCCCTCCTCCTCTTCCTCCCCTGAACTGACTAAACTAAACTAAACTCCATTTCGAGTTCGAGTTCCTTGACCGGCCGCCGTGCACATCGCCTTTCGACTCGTTTACTTATTTCACGTGACAATTCTTCCCCCCCCCCTCCCTTTTCCCGCGTCACTGCGACTGATCTGACCCCGACTGACAGACCATTCGCCACCTAACCCCCCCGGGGTTCGTCTGACCGTGGGGCTTGCTTGACTGACTGACTGACTGACAGCTTGACTCGACTTGATAATCCTCATGCAGCTTCTCTTCGAATCTGTCTCTGGAAGAGCTAAAATGTATGATCTACTTTTAAGACGGTGAATCGTTTTCTTTTCTAACCTTTATTTTTGACCCCAGCCATCCATTATCGTTCTCGTTTTGAGGTAGGAACAGCATTTTTCAATCTTCGTTGAAATGGGGTCATTAACCATGCCATATTCTTTCGTAATTCAATCACCCTCAATTTCCGGTTCATGACGAGGCGATCCAATTTTCATCACTCTGACTCTTACAAGCGCATTCTCTCTCTGTCCCAAGCCTTGCGACACTGCTGCTTCCGAATCTGCCAACGCGTGAACCCTGAACCGCGAAATGGAACCTTGCACCACGTCCACTTTTCGATTTTGATGTCCATTTCCATTTCCATGAACCTCATCCCATTAGACCATCCAAAAGTTCAACGCTCAATTCTTCTGACTGTTACCTATTCCTAGCTTACCTCTCTAGATTGATACAAGTACCTCTAACTCTAAAACACGCTGTCTCCCTCTTTTTATTTCGTCCACAAGACACGTCCGGCCGTCCGTCCGTCGAGCTGTCCCATGGCTTCTATGTTGTACGTAGCTGGGCGTAGTAATGAAGGTCTTCACACTGGAACGCCGGGGAAAACGAAACGAAACGTACACATTTAAAAGCAATGACACTCAATCTCGGTGATCGGTGTCTATTCGGTCATCGCCTTCTATTCCAACTCATACAAATAGAGGAATGACGGGAAAGAAAATCAAAATTGGTTTAAAGTCACAGGTGTGGGAGTGGTCTTTTTCCCACCTTCCGATTTTCTGTCTTGTCCGAGACTTAGGACCTTGCACTTTGTCTGTCTTCCCGAACCACCAAAAGAAGAAGAAGAACAAAGACATCCTTCCTTCGGCTCTCTCCCAACCGAGATCAGTGTCACTAACTTTGGGGAGCCTCATGAACGACTCGAAAAGACGCGATTTGCAATGTGAACAATCTTTCATCCTCGTCCTTCTCTTCAGTCCACCCCTGTAGTAAGTACTGAAGTGATGACTTGATGTAAAATTCACGATCCCGAGTCGTTCAGGATGTAGGAAATGCGACGCAATGCAACGCAAGCCAAAACTTTGAAATTAACTGATGCAACTCACATAAACAGGGGCGTGGGATAGGCGTAACACCAGCCAAAATCCACGAGCAGAACACACGTTCTCAACAGAACCTGCAGCGTTTTCTTGTGTTTGGGACCAGAACCCGCCCGGGTCCGCTCTGTCTGGTATGGTAGACAGCGTCTTGTATTGTAGCCAATGATCAAGCAGGAGGCAGGAGAGTCTCGACGAGCGCTACAGCTCTGGATGATCTTCACGTCCTCCCCCTCTCCAGCGCGAGCTCCCGTATGTGTCCAAAGGAGGGAAGCATAGATAAAACCCCTAACCCTATCCCTCTCCCTAGGTTATATATGATGGTTTGATAATTTGAATGATTGATCGCGCGACCCGAACTCATCTTAACACCTTGCAAATCCGTCCCCTCCTCGTTGGTTATCTTATCGCGCCCCGCGCCCGCGCCCCCCGGGCCCGGCGCCGCGTTAAATGGCCCACCGTGAGAAAACATTCGCGGTGTCTGAGTGTGGGAGGGGAGGGGGGGGGGGTGTATTCGTCCGTGGTCCCAGTTCGTCCAACTCTTGAGTTACGTCTGTCGTCGTCATCATCAGCGATGCCATCTTTCTATTCCATGTCTCTCCATCCTGCAACAGGATAAAGTAGGTTAGATCATACTAATATCATCGGCAAAACAATCATATGCCACACAAACTGTCCCAGCTTTTCTTGTTCTCGTTTCCTTCATCAGAACAATAAGTTCAACCGGGAGCTACATACCGGCTAATTCCTTCCAATTTCTTCTTGTCAAAAGAAGTAACAAAATAAAATGCCGTCTACCGACTATGGTCGTCGAGAGGACGATCGCGATCGGGACCACGAAAGAACGTCCTCATCTCGTCGCGATGAACGAGACACGGATCGAGATCGAGAACGGCGTCATGCGTCCTACGATGATGACGATCGTCGCAAACGGAGACGTAGTCGAAGTCGGAGTCAGGATCGCGAAGGAGCTGCATCCTATGATCGTGGAGATGGCGGTGCTAACGATCGACGCGAATCACGACGACGAAAAGGGGATGAAAAGGATAAAGTGAATGATCGGAGAGATCGAGAACGAGAACGAGAGAGGAGCAGGGACCGAGACCGAGAACGACATCGTGACCACCGCAAGAAAGAAAAACGAGCGCGTTCACGCTCACGTTCACCAGACGAATCTTCCAGAGCGAAATCCGAGCGTAAAGCCGCCAAAGCCGCATTTAAACGTGAAAAGGAGCTCGAAGCAGCCCGTGTCGTTGCGGAGATGAACATGTACTCTGCTGAAGATAATCCGTTCCACGATGCTAATCTTGACCAACAGTTCAAGTGGCATAAGAAGAGAGAAAAGGAGAAGAAAGAGGGGATTAGTGATGTGGAGGCTATGAAGAGGGATCAAGTTAGGAGACTTGAGGCGAAGGTGAGTTTGCTTACATTTCACTTTTTTTAGAACGGATGTTGGTCGATGGAACAAGGATTAGGATCAGGGGAGCATCTTGGCGATCCGGCGGGCGAGGCAGATGATTCCCGAGGATCACATGAGTGTATTTCCAACACGGATACTTTTAACGTGTTTAAACACCCGAGCTGAGGCATTCAGAGTCCTGAACGATGCGGATGACTCGACTTACTGAACATTTCTTTCGTCCACTCTCTTCTTATTTTCTCTGGCTTTCTCTCTCTCTTCCTTCCTCACGTCGCCCCCCTTCCCCTCATCAGGAGGAGCTCGAACGGCTGAATAAACGTCGAGCGGAACGAGAAGTCGAACGAGAACTCCGTGAAGAAGAAGACTCTCGCCTTGCCCGTCTCGCTGAAAGCGCTCAGATGGCCGAATGGGTCGCCAAAGAAGATGATTTCCACCTGGAGCAATCACGACGTCGAGCCGGTATCCGAATGAGAGAGAACCGAGCTAAAGCCATCGATTTCTTAGCCATCAACCTGCGATTCGCGGATCCTCACGGTGAAAAGAGGGAGAAACTCAGCGCGGGTCAAGATGACGACGATGATGGATGGGGTTGGGAGGATGCAGGCTTAGAATGGGAGATTGATGAACCTTGGTTGATTTTTGAAAATTTGACATTGGAAGACACAGAGGAGCTGTATCAGGATATCAAGATGTATCTCAGTTTGGAAAAGAGTCCGACCAACGTGGAATTCTGGGAGGTAAGTCTTTTTTGGGGGAGCCACTACGGGCGAGATAGACGGGAGGTGATCGTGATACTGATTACTTCCACCGCTGTCATCAATCCCTTTATTTCTGACCTCTCAATTCTCCCGCTTTTGTCCCTCACCGATCAGTGTATGGCCGTTATCTGTCAAGATCAAATCCGCAAGATGCAGCTCGAACGCAACCCCGAATTGCAAGCCGCTCAAGGTCAATCCTCGACCGCCGCTGTCGAAGAGGACATTACCCAGCTTCTAGACGGCAAAACTTACGATCAACTGGTCGCATTGGAGTCCAAAGTCCGTGACAAGCTAGCGAGCAAAGAACCTATCGATGTTGATTACTGGGAAGCACTTCTGAGGAACCTCGAAGTCTTCCAGTCAAAGAGCAAGTTACATCAGATTCACTTGGTTGTCATCCAGAATAGACTAGAACAACTTCGTCATCGACAGCGAGAGGCAGCTCTGAAGGTTCAGGAAGAGCTTGGAGGGACACTTGCGCATCAAGCAGGTCAGGAAGGTGGAATGGATGAAACGGCAGGGTTGGTTCAGGATCAAGAGGATGAAGAAGCAGAGGAGTTGGAGGATTACGAGCCAGAGATGAGCCCGGAACCAGTGGATCCAAGGCGTTTGTCAGATGGTGATAGTAAATTGCCTATCGTGAACGAAGAGGATGAGCTTCGCGCGCTGGTGAGTCAATGGATTTAAGAAATCGGCCACTCAGGGGCATATGCTAGTGTATCGATGGGACCTTTACTAATTACATCCGTCCTTACTTATCAGTACGCCGCCCGACGTCTTGTCACCTCCACCACCTACGTTCCCCGCGCCACCCGGGCTGCCAACATTACCGATACTGCGGCTGCTCCTTCATTCGCCGACCTAGCTGCCGAACGACTGTATAGAGATGAAGCAGCCAAGAACCTGGACGAGGACGAAGAGTTCTTCAACCTCGAAGAAGGATTGGATAATCCAGGAACTTATAGCTGGGAAGACAAGTATCGACCGAGAAAACCGAGATACTTCAATCGAGTCCATACTGGATTCGAATGGAATAAGTATAATCAAACGCATTATGAGTGAGTCCGATGTCGAAAATGGAATGGCGGACGTTCTTCTGGGAGATATACTGATATACTGACTCGGTAAAATCCATCCTTACTTTCTTTCTACAGCCACGACAATCCACCACCAAAAGTGGTTCAAGGATACAAATTCAACATCTTCTACCCTGATCTTATGTGCGTTTCTATCCTAAGCGCCTCCTCGCACACTCCCTCTGTTCGTCGCTGACCTATCCTCTACTATCTCCAACTCCTTCCCCCCCCCCCCC
>JANGFI010001627.1:0-21858 GCA_025758705.1 Goffeauzyma gilvescens
TCGCGCCGTATGTTGGGCGGCCCTCGCTGTCTCTTTTTTGTCCGCCAGGTACGTGTGGGGTGGGGGGGGGGGGGGGGGGGGGGGGGGGGGGGGGGGGGGGGGGGTTACCAATCCCAAAGGGGATTATGGTGATGTAAGACACATTCACACATGAGAGGTAAACGAGCGGCACGTGAAATACGCGAAAGATTCAGAGGCGATTCCCCGAAAGGATCAGAGTAATTAAATCGAAAGGTTCGGAGAGGATCATGAAGGTGGAGGGGTATACTTGTTTCAACTGGATTTTTGTACGGCAGCTTTGCAACTTGTCTGAAGGTCACGATCTACCTCAAACATAAAGACCTCTATCAACAGGATTTGTCTGTCCAAGGTCTGACATACTTTACAACATGCTGCGTCGGACGCCTCTCCTTATCAGGACAGGGATCGCTCTTCCGCGATCCTATTCCTCGACCGGGCCCTCCACCAGAAAGCTCGCAGATCTCATCGATTCCCAGCATCAAACCAGGAGTAACCCGACCAAGGATGAAAATCAGAAAGGTGGTTCAATCCCTTCTACGACGGCCGAGTTGCCACCCAAGTCTGGAAACCACAAACAGGCTCGCTCCAGCAAGAATCTCCGGAGCTTCGCAGCACTAGAACAAGACCTTCTCTCCTCCGGCATGACATCTGAGCAGATAGACCTTGCCAAGAATTTCATCCGTCTGAGAGCTGAGAGTGTGCTACTCGAACGTGAAGATCACCTGAAAACTCCAGCAAGTCGACGGATAGAGCCGCTTGGGCCGGTATATAGGCCACGACCTGTTGGTAACATCTTCAAGAAGACGATAGACGATGCTAGACGGCAACAGAAGTTAGAGAAGATGAGGAGGATGAATGGCTCTGTAGTCTCAGGGCCTCCAGCGCACCTAAGGCAGCTACATACTTCGCCTTTCTACCTGCAGCAGAAGTCCAAAACTCCTCGCCCCGGTGCAGCAACGGCGAAGCAGCGACACATCTTTCCGCCGATCGTGTACAAGACGGCTGAATCAGTCCTCAGCAATGAGAGTCAGACCTTCCTTTCCGGTGATGGAGGCTTGTCAATACTCGCTGAAAAGTGGGATCGAATGGACGAGACTGAAGAAGGAAAAAAAATGGCAGATACGATTGCGAACCGGGGCGAAGTTAGGCAAGGCATGCTCGTCCAGGCTCGAAGAGAAGGCATCAACATGCTATTTGTCGTGCTCTGTTCGATCGTAGCCAATGGACGAGGTCGAATCCTCTGTCTCAGTGGGACTGGTGAAATCTTGCCGTTGTCAAAGGACGATGTGCAATACATCTTCCCGTCCGGTTTGGTACCTATCAACCTCGTCAAGAAGGCAATCACGGGGCGAGACCTGCTGACGATTATGTCTCCGAGCGCTGATGAAAGTCTGGAGGCAGAAGCGCGACTGGAAGCCAGACGAGAGATCGGCAAGACGATTCGGGCGGTCGAGTTGACCGTAGAAAAACGCACAAGGGCATTGTCAAGGCTACCCAGATTTAAAGCGGATATCATTTGGAAGCACTTCCATCATCAAGATCCTACCAAATGGACGTCAATCACCACCGATCAGGCAATGGAGTATCTCATGGAGGGATCGGCGACCGTTCCTAATTTAGCTGATCGATTCGCCGTTTATTCGCTGCTTATGGATAACGCTGATTACTTCCTTTCCGAGGAAGCCGACATGAGGATGACTCAACAATACAGCGTGAGGCCGAAGGGGGATGTCAAAGCGATTGAGAACGTGAGGCAATGGCTGCACGCTTACGAAGCGGACAAAGAAGAAGGAAGACCAATGAAGGATTTTGTGGAGGAAGCAAGATCAGTGATCGGCCAGAGGCAAAGTCTATCTCGTGAAAACAGTCAAGAGCCTCTTCCTTCTCTTCCACTGACCCACAGCAATCGGGCGATCATCAACATCCTCAAAGCTCGACTTGTCGAACAGCGTTCCACCCAAATACCGCCCTTCACCATTCTCTCACCCCTCATCCTTCGTGCGATTGGTCTCTACGAAAAAGAAACCCTGGATCAAGGGACACTCATTCGATTCTTGAAAGAGGTGGGCGAATTTGCCGAATGGGATAGTCTTGGCCGTCTCAAAATTGAGGAGGGACAGAAGAGAGACGCATATCAGTCTCAAAATCTTGGTTCGAAGGATGTGGCGTCAACATCTGCAGACTGGGACAGAGCCAAGCGGCATGACTGGGGCCAGTTGCCCGTCTATGTGATTGACTCTGCCAGTGCGAAGGAGCTCGACGATGGAATCTCAATCGAACGCATACCCGACGAGCTCGATGCGGTATGGGTTCATATTCACATTGCCGATCCTACTCATTGGATATACCCTGGTCACCCCTTGGCATTCCAGGCCGAGGAAAAGGGGCTTACGATGTACCTACCGGAGGGCGGTGAATCAATGTTACCACATGAGCTCGCAATGGGGGAGATGAGTTTGGGTGCCTCTATGGAACAGGGAAAACATCGACCACAACCGGCGCTCACATTCTCTGCAAAGGTAAACCGGACGACCGGTACCTTGTTAGACTATCAAGTGCGACAATCTTTCATCAACAACGTCAAGGTCGTGACATACGACCAAGCCGATCTCATGATTTTCGGTTTGAACAAGCAAGCCGAGGAACTCGTCGACATTGAAGCCCTTTACGAGGTCTCTCAGGTCCTGAATCAGCGTCGTATCAATAATGGTGCACTGGAATGGGCAATGCAGGAAGCTGAAGTAGCAGTCGATATGCAGTCACCCACGAAATTCCCTTCGTTACGATATGAGATCTCAGATCCCACCAAACCTTCTCGATCTGTTCGTGTCGTCGTTGAGCTCGCACTACTTGCTGGTAACGTTGCAGCTCGGTTCGCTTCTGAACGCAATCTCCCCATTCCCTTCCGAGGATCGGACAAGCCATTCATTCAATCCGCCTTCATTCCTGATGGTTGGACGGCAGAGCAGGTCTTAGACGACCTCAAGAGGAAAAGCGACCCGAAAACGGGTCTTGTATCTGCCGTCGATATTGCAAAGGCCGGCGTATTCTTTCAAACCGCTTGCCTATCCCTCGAACCTGTCGATCACCATGCAATCGGCGTTCTTGCTTCAGACGGTGGATATTCAAGGGTCACATCTCCTCTTCGACGATTCAGCGATTTGATGTGTCACTGGCAGATCAAGCATGCGCTGGACAAGGGCAAGACCACGCCTCTGATTAGCAAGGATGAGATGGCTCGACGAGCGACCTATGCCAACCGAATGGAAAGACGATTCCGAAGAATCGATCGAGTGACACCAGCGTATTGGAGAGCGACCTTCATCGAACGACATCTCAAGGGCCTTCTTCAGGATGGATCAAACGGCATGCCCGTGCACGTTACATCGTATGAAGGCTCCGAGCTGAGACACGTCGATCTCAACAACGTACAAGGCCAAGTGTTGAAGGCGAATGGATGGAGTTCGAGATACCGACGGTCAACGGCAGATGTATACGTGCCAAGCATTGGATCGAGAGTCTTTGCGACCACACCGAAACAGGATCTAGATTTGGAAATAGGACAGGATGTGAGAGTGAACGTCAATGGCATCTCCATATGGCCCAATGTTCGAATCGAAGGTCAACTGTTGTAATCAAAACGATGTAGATCATCATGCGCTTCTAGTTATCATCACCGCATTGCGATTTCCAAGGAAATGACGACCCAAAGTGAACCGGAGTAGAAGTGAGGTGGGAATGGGGGATGTTCGATGGAAAAATGTGTGATGAGGTCGGACCCAATGTCACTTGAACTGCCATCTCCCCCTACCCCTTCCGCGTGCTAACATCCAAAATTAAGAGTTCCACTGCAAGTCGCGCCTCCATTGGACAAACCCCACGTCCCCGAATCGTCCGCGCACTCCAATCGTGACCTTTTCTCATCCCCAGTTTTGTCATTGACGCTGCCTATGCCTAGCTCGCCCACGGTCGCGCTACTTTCGCGCGCCGTCGGCTTCTTCGACGATCGTTTGAGAAGCGGGAAATGGTTGGGCGGAGGAGGAGAGGCGAAAACGACGACGTGCCAGAAGGTGGCGAGAATGTAAGAAGGGCCAGGGAAGAAGTTCCAACAGAAAGGGGAGACGGTCGTCAAATACCGAGAAACCCACTAACAGACCATGGCGCCGGCGCATCATATAGATCAACTAGAACTGCGGAATAGCATCATCTGCAATCGCAACAACGACCAAATAAAAGATGGATACCAGACAGAATCAAACACGGGATTGGTTTGTGCCCGCCCCCCTCTCTTTTCACTGGCATTATAATAGTCACATATACAATGTCGTCCGCAGTAGGGACCGTAGATAGCGTCAACCTGAGCGAGCTCTTTCAAGTTGCGAACAGAACCGTCAGCGCATTGAAGCCCGGTAAAGGAGATAATGGCCCAGCCAAGAAAGAGGTGGAGCGGTTGAAGAAGGCATGGAAGTCTGGAAGACAGACGTGGGAAAAAACGGTGGGTGTCGTGGCATCTACGGGGCAGTCCTCTGATCTCCTCCCGAGACGATTGACGGAGGTGGTCGAGAATCAGAGAGAGCTGAACCTCTGCCACTCATATTTGCTATAGAAGAAAACTTCTTCCCCCTCCAATCGTGAGGCGCTTCAAAGGTGGATGAAGTCCGTGAGTTTCCCCAGCTCCTCTCAGAAGTCGCAGATGAGAATTAGGTCTGATATAGATTTCCAACTGATCTCACTATTCCAAACTTTCCTAGATACCCCCTGATGGACCTTACGTGCAAGAAGTTCACACCGTCATCTCGCGCTTGATTACGAATATCTACGTGCAGATCCGAGAAGAAGCTCGAAGGTTCAATCGTCCTAAGTCAGTAGGGACGCCTTTGTCTGCCCAGCAGAGTGACGCAGAAGCCAACGCTGAGATTGTCCGAGAAGGAGCCATGTTGTGAGTTGGCGCATGATCCACTGTCACTTCGTTACCTGCCTTGCTAAATAATATTGCAACCAACAGAGGTGTGGTATGTTGATTTCTTTTCATTCCGAGTGTTCGTGTTCGTGTTCCTGATTCCGGGGCTGTGTTTCTCATCACCTTCCTCCTGTCCAGTCTACTATTGAAGCTCAGGAGGGGCATGGTGCGTATACTCCCCCCTGAGCATCGCTAGTCTATCCTGACCAAACATTTTGCTTCCAGAACGCAAGCTCGCCGTTCGCACCTACAACAGATTGTTCATGTACCTCGTCAAGGAGAATTACTACTCGACTTCACAGGTTTTTGGTGATTTGGCGAAAGTCGTAAGTCACTTTTCGTCGCGAGCATCCAGTCTGAGGTTTAGACCAGCTTACTGGAAACTCGATCCACACCAGGGGGCAGAAGGTCTCGAGGCTACAGTGTTTCATGATAAGACAGCGAAAGAAGAAGTCAAGACAATGGACGGTGGCACAGGCTTGTGAATCAGTTTTCGCTCCGCTTCATCTCAGCGTGAAAAGGACGACGCTGAATTGCAATTGGTCAATCCAGGAGGTTGATTGGAAAGGAGACATACTGGACGAACCGTACGTCCAGAAAGCTTCTCGAGATCGACTGAATCGGGATGTTCAACCTCTTCTTTGCATGCAGGTGCCGCCACCTGCCTACATCTGCTTCAAGTCGCGTCGCAGTTCCTTTTCAGCAAGGACACGGGAACTCGGGATAGCCAGATCGACAGCTGCTTTTCCTTCGAATCTGCCCCGAACGATGAGAAAGTCATGCAGAGTGTCGTATCTACCTTTAAAGGAGCGTCCTCCAGCAACACTCCAGCTGTAAGCAGGTACCGATGCGATGTTAATTACTTATTCGGGAGCTGATCATTTAAGTTACCAGAACATAGCAAAGATTCTTTTGATCTACTCTATGAGGGAGCATGCTCCGTGAGGGATTCCGCAGAATCGTGGATGATTATCGTGGAATCACGATTCCCTGAACACTGACGATTTCTTGCATTCCTAGTCATCACGCAATTCCCATCAAAACTCTCTTCTACCGAGATCACCACCGTGACTTGACTCTTCGGCAAGGGCAGTTGAATTACAGTGATCTACTCCTCATGGACGAATTCGGAGTCGCCTTTTTCGAGGTCGAAGGCGATGTGAGGGAATTTGATGCCATCTTTCGTTATGGATCAGCGAGCTAATCTCCTCGTTTCTGTCAGTCGGAGGGAATCCATCATCACTCATTCGGGAGTATGACGGATATGAAATTGCAAGCTGAAGGGACCGGTAAGCATTGTCCCGCCTACAAATCTCGATAGGATGAACGTGAACTGACCCTCCGTGTGCTCCCAGATTTTTCCCTCGAATATCACATAGATGGGGCAGTCGTCAATATCCATTGCGATGGAACCCACTCTGTTGCATCCAAGTTCAAAGCTGCTTTGAAGAGATGTCATCAATTGAAAGTGGGTGCATTCGTCGTTTACGTCAACAAAGTAGAACTAAAGAACATGCCCTCGCAGTTCGGAAATCATGCGAAGGAGTCAGTGTCGCGTGATCAGCTCAACATTTCTCTGAAATCTCCAAAAGAAAACGTTCCGAATGAGCAGAACAGACAAGGTAAGCAAAATTGACGGGCGAAGTTTCATTCAGCTAACATCTACCGAATGCATGAAAAACCGCAGTTACTCAACGAAAAGAAGACGCAGTCGGAGGCATTGCTGCCAGTTCTGACCGTAGCTGCCTGGATGATCAGCAAGTGTTTGCTTTCGGACCGAACGAACCCAATGCCACTCAGCATTGTCTAAGCCGACCTATTGTTTCTGGCAAGGTGGCTTCGATGGAGCGGACTAGAATAGAGAACGAGGTGTGCAGCAAAGGCTCAAGTCTTGAAGGCACTTTCGAGGCTCCTGCGCAAAAGTCCCTTACCTCGAAAGCGATTGCGATGAAGTCTGAGGCTACAAAGACGAAACCGACGAATACGACAAGTCCGAAAGCGAAGTCAGCGCAGTCACATTGCCAGAATGACACAGCGACCAAGGCAGCTCCAGTGCAGTCTGGGTTCACCACGGAACGGGTCACTCGGTCAAAAGCTAAGCCGAAGGGAATCACACCGATCGAGGCACCGCCTAATGGGTCTGAACCAGAAATATCGTTCGTCGGCTCAGAGACGAAGAACGGTGCTTCCAAGATAATAGGAAGGACGTGTGAGATCTTAGCGGCAAAAGAAAAGAGTTTACAGGTGAAAATGCTAAACCCGTCCAAAAAAAACATTGTTCTTCCCTGCCTACTAGATGCCTCGACCACCAAGGCAAAGACGACGCTCGATGCAGTGGCGAGATTGGACCAATCAATGAACCATGACTTCTCCGACGCCGATCTGCTACCTCCAGCTTCAGTTGCTGCCAAGATTCTCTCCGGGATATCAGATCTATCTGACGCTCCAAGTTCATGCTCGCCTTCATACTCGCCTGATGCGTTTCAATACGACGAACCACCCTCTTTCAAGAAGATCCCTTCTTCTGGTAGAATATTGAAGGATCAGAGTCTTATTGTGAGAATCAATATTACCTCAGACTGTGCGTTCTAAGGGAGCTGATGACCTACTATAGTCCCGAGAAGCAGGTTCTTCGAAAACTTCTCAAATTCAAGTTCAGAACAGTGGAGGCAAGATTGTCGAAGTGAGTGACAGCTTCTGATCTCAATTTTCCAAAGTCAAAGCGATCATAGTTCTTAGGACGTTGATCCAACGCCTCCATCAGCCTGAACGCCTCACGGCTTGCCCAGCAAATGTCATTGGGGGAGTTCTCCCGGCGGTGGAATTCGCTAAGACTCGCTCTGCGATGGTACTTGTTCAGTCGACAACCATGACTGGCCAGAACGACGAGTTCGACGATCAGGACATGTCCGTCCTCATGCTTCCGGAAAGACTTCTGCCTCTCGAGACTAGTTCGAGAAAAAGGAAAGCTCAGGGGAAGGAGAACACAACGGTAAGATCTGTCAAGGTCCTACAGCCTTTTCCGGTATCTTCCTAACCATGACTTTTTACCTAGAACGGGGAAGAGAAACGAGCTCGATTAGAATTGAGTAGCGTCAGGGCTCAGAAGAGCCACGGACAAACGCGAGTTCAACGTGTATCTCGAATGCAGAGGTTCGACGAAACATCTCTCGAAGGTGCATCGGCCCATGGTGTGCGATTTGCTGCAGATGAGACTCGAAGCCCCATGTTTACCGGTGATCTCGGGAAGCAGAAGAGGTTGACGCACTTCGCCGATCAAGTTGACCGAAAGTGTGCACGAAGCACAGTGGATTGGATGCGGGATGGAGGTAAGCAAGCAAAGCAGTCACAACAGTATTATATCTACTAAAACTCCTATGCAGTCTCAACAAGTTCGACAACACGTGCGAGATCCAACAGGTCGCAGAAGATCGAGCTCTCCATCCAGCAGAAAGCAAGCCCTCGTGGACCACCACCAGCAGCAGAAGTCTCCGCTCGGAGCGTTGTGGGAGGTCTTAAGCAATCGTCCGTGCCGGAGACTACCCAGACGAAGGAGATACGAAGGGTAAGCTTATCTCCCTTGCTTTGGATTCGTTTCGCTGACATCCCGGATCTTGCAGGCTGTTACGAAAATTGCCCAGGTAGGAAAGTCGGCTCGGAGCTGTGTATTGTGTGCGGCACTGAACGTTCCCCCTTGCAAAGGTTATGATTGACGATATCGGTCGACAAGGGTGCATACGACAAGCTGCAATCAGCAAGGAAGAACAAAATCTGTGGAGTGAATTCGGCCACGCCTTTGTTTCTCACATGGCTCAGAGGTGAATGCCCTATGGCTTCTTACTCAAATTTGACGTGAGCTGAACCACCTCTGTTTATTTGCCAGCCGAATTGAACGTCAAAGCCTTCAAGCCCTTCAGAACCGATGCATTCGCGATGAGAAAGACATCTATGCTAACTTCAAGGCAGTGACGCACGGCCTCCCAATTCGCTTCCAATCAGCTCAAGACTTAGCAGGGAAACTGGAAAAGACCCAGACGTCTTTGCCTCGCGGATTGTTCCGAGGCTAAGGGATTACTTGTGCACTGCGAACACAGATAGCTGTGTAGCGCATGACTGTTCTGGATAACGTTATGTATATCGTTTGCAGCACTTATACTTACTGGTACATAAGCAATCCCAACTGTCTTCTTCTTGCGTGGCGCGAAAACCCGGACTCGTCCTTTCGCTTGTGGATGAGGCATGCGGCAGCGATTTGAAAAAGTAACGACCGTGAACCCATAGATATTGCTGGGAAGATGATTTCATTAACCGGTTGTCCGCATCTTCTCGCAGCAGATTTCTCCAGAGTTCATTCCGACTCACCCGAAAATGGTTATGAGTACCCATGTGGTCGCTTTGCACAGTGATGTCGGCTGTAGGTTTCGAAACGAAGGAGGAACCGGTCTGCGCTCGCTTTCAATAATGACCATGCAGCCGAGTACATGCAGTCAGGCAATGCAACCACGGAAATGCCAGCAGTGGAACCAGCAGGAGTGGAGTCTGTAAGTGATTAGCTGACAGGTCCCCTTCTAACTTTCATACTGATTCCCGAGAAGCGTCCAATCAACAGTGCCTTCAATATACGGGAGGCACTTCCTGGTATCGTCTTCTCTCCTTTCTTCTCCCGCGGAGCATCGCTCCCAACGGTGATCAGATGTGATTGCTAAACAAGAAACAGTGCGGCGGAATGAGCGGTTTTCTCCCACGGTTTCCCAGAACAGGTATAGTGGAACGGCACAGCTTGTGAACATGCTGACGAGGAAAGGAAGGGAACAGACTCCGGTTGAGGATACCCATATCCTTTTACAAGCTAGAGCCCTTGTAATCGCAAATTTTCAAGTCAGTCGCAATGCGCAGATACGCTGGCGAATAACTTAGGGGTACCTCTTTCGCGGGCTTTGACATATTCAGACCAACTACCTCCTCATATTCCTTGTTACTCGTGAATCCACGTTGTCTACAGGGCAACTTCGCAGGAACATGGGATGCACTCGTACGGAAACATCATGGTAAAGGCTAGCTTGACTCATTCGGTTCCACGCGTCCTCAATATAGCTGTACCATACCCGTTCATATGTCCTCTACCTTCCAAGGCTAAAATCATATTTTCGTCCACAGACCTGCTGTAGAGAAAGTCGAACTCGGTTCAGCATAACTCCCCTCGCTCCTGTCACAACGAATCTCTAAGAATTTGGGCGAGATCCGGCGAGTTGCTACATGAATCTCGGCGCTACGTCCAACGCTTGACGCCCAGGGACCAATGTCGCTCGATCCGCCGCATCCCGACGTGGCTGCCGGAAGGTGTCAAGCTTGGTCCGCAGGATCAAACAAATGAGGTTCGCCCCTTCCTAAGTGATAGATAGCAAGATTGTTCCCCTTACCGTAACAAATCCAACAATTAAAGGGAAACGCAAGTCACAGTAAGCCAACTTTCGCAGAGTAAATTATAATGCACGGTCGAATCAGGGCAAATGTGGAGGATCAAGACATGCAATATATCATTCATGACTATATAGCAAGCTCATAGAGGGGAAAGGAGGAGCAAAGAACCATCAAGGACCGATCTCTACGCTAATTTAAGCAGAGAAAAGGGTCTTGAGGAACTCGGCACCAGCAACCTTGGTACCAACGGACTCCTTGGCGGTCTTGCCACCCTTGGCCTGTCGCTCGGCCTCGGCGGCTCGGAGGGTCTTGGCGTAAGGGTTGAGTCGGAAGAGAACGTTCTTGTTCTTGAGGGGGTTCTTCTTCTGGGTGAACGGTCGCTTCTGGGTGGGCTCACCGGCGGGTCGGAGAACGGACTGGATCTCGTCAGAGTTGATCAATCGGGTGACGTCCGAGGTGGTGATCTTGGCGGTGGGGAGAACGAAGCCAGACTTGGCGGCGTAAACGTCATCGAGGGCGGCCATGGCAGACTCGGTCCAGATGATGAATCGACCGACGTGTCCACCAGGGGCGAGCTGGAGCAAGTTCAATCGGGAGACCTGGCAGGTCTCAACTCCGGGGATGTTTCGGAAAGCCTTAACCATACCGGCATCCTCGTTGAAGACGATGAGGGGACCTCGTCGCTGTCGGTGTCGCCTGTTCCTCATCTTACCCTTACCGGCTCGGACCTTTCGAGAGTTGGAGACCTTGACGATGTCAGAGTAGGCCTTGACGGCCTTGAGAAGGTCGACGGCGGTCTTGGTCTTCTTGTAAGCCTCGATGTCGGAGCTGACGACGAGGGGGACCTCAGAGAGCTCCTCGATTCGGTGACCTCGGGCGAGGACGAGCGAAGGGAGGGCAGAAGCAGCCAAAGCCGAGGCAACGGCGTATCGTCGCTGGTTCTGGTTGATCTTAACGTGCCACTTTCGCCACGTCTTGGTAGGGGCGAACATTCGACCACCTCGGCACATGTTACCGAAAGCGGCCTGACCGGCTCGGGAAGTACCGGAACCAGAGACACGGGGAATTCGAGCAACAGCTCGACCAGTACCCCAGGACTCGGCAGAGGTCTGCTCACCGGCCTTGGAGGAGACGGCGTAAGCCTGTCGTCGGTTCTTGGCCATAGACTCTGCGGAGGAGGGAAGATAATGAGAAGATTAGCGAGATGCACTCTGTTGTCTTCTGTGCGCGCCTGTCCTCTCTTGTTCCGTTTTCTGCACATCGTCTTCCCTGGTCTGGCAGCATCCATCTCCCATATTACGATCAACCTGGTCCGATGACCATTATCCATGATGTCCCATCTTAGTTTCTTTTCTCCAAGCTCCTGCACTCTTTCCTCTTCCAAAATTCCAGCATCGCTCGTAAGATTCTCAAATCTGACTTCGAATGTTGCAGTTAATCTTCTATCAACACGCTGTCGAAACCTTCTCTGATCTTGATTGTGGCCGGTGTTTGGTACGACTGATTGAGATCTGGTGTGTTGCTAAATCTTTCGTTTCTTTTCCTCCGGAGCTGTTCTTGTTGCCTAGTAATTAATGGCGATGTAGTGTCGAGATAAAGTATTGTTGTATGTCTCATTGACTTCCCTAGCAGACCGCAAGTTCCTTCACTCCACCTCCGCCAGATTTTATCCTTCTCTCCGGCACCTCTTCTTCTGCTTCTTTTGGTCACTTGCAAAAATACCCTATCCACTATTTCCTTCATTCCTTCATATCATCCATTCAGCCATCTCCTACACTTGAAATCTAAACACTCACTGTGAACGGCCTGAACAACGTCCAACCTGATGGGAGCGGTGAAAACGGCCGGCAAGGGCAAAGAGCCGGAGCTCTCGCCAGCGGCAGAGAAGACGGAGACGGTGGGTCGGGCGGCCATCGTTGACGAGTCGAAGATAAAGAGGTTGAGGTCTTGAAGAGGGATTTGTGGAACCGACGGGCAAAAGAAGGGGAAGGTTTTATTAAAATCTGTGATACAATGGGTATTTTTTAATGGTGAAGCAGGGTGATATGTGTTGTTTTGATGGGGATGTGTGATGGTGAGCTTGACACCAGGCTGGTGGGGGAAGGCGTGGGAGAAGCAGGAGAGGAGAGGGAACGAAGAAGGGAAGATGTCAAACGAGCGATCCCACAGCAAGAGAATCAACGGCGAGAGTGAGCGGGATGGGGGGGGGGGAGGAATGCTGCTATGCTAGCTTGGCAGGCCAGGAGGACAGCTTCCTCACTACCCCCTTCCATTTGCCCACCCCATATCCCTTCCCAACGAACCCAATCCCCCTAGGTTACTCGCTCGATGTATGTTTGAAAGGAAAGGTCTCTCACTCTTTCTGCTCCACGTGACTCCTCTCAGCTTGAACCTGCAATTGGAATCCTCCGCGGCGCCCGTCTTCACCATTCCCCCCGCCGCGCAGAAAGTGAGGGAATTCCTAAAATCCGAGAAAATTCCTCGCCCCTGTTTTTTTCTCAGCAAAATTCCCCAAACAATTTGGGATAAGGACAATGTAGGTCACTGATGTCCGCGTCCTTTATGTCGACAGATTTGTGCCGGTTCTTTACGTAATTTTCTATCCCCCCAGATGACGTTGAACACGTCATGGCATTTCTTCCCCTTTCAGCGCGACGACGACCAAATGGACGCGAACCTAAAGGCCCGAGCACTGGCTTCCCTCTTTCTCTCCGACGCCGTCGTCGACGACAGCAATCAGTCAGTACCAAAAATGGAATATCCCAAGCAACTATCATCAATGCAATGCACTGCATTTAAGAGTGAGTAATGCATTGTTGTCCAGAACCTCATTAATTGACTTCAGCTCCCGACATCTCGCGCAACGCATCACACATTCGCCCTCACCGCACGTACTGTACAAAAGCAGTCATATCTCGTTCAATACTTGCCAAATCAGAAAACACAAGGTTAGTTTCAAATTTCTCCAAGCACAGAAAGGAATACCCAGATCCACCTTGGTAGGCTGATGAGCATGCACCTAATCACATCCCTGCCTGTTTCATGTGCTCCTCAACTTTCCCACTCGTTCATCTTCTGTTCCGGCCGCGCATCTTCCTCCCGGCTTCTGAATACCTCCACCCTGCTCGTCTTCCCTCAGCCGTACTCACCAACATTACAACAGCCCTACTCAATCTCTCACATTCTCAGGATCCTCCTTTTCCAACATGTCCAGCCCGTCTCTCAGGCGAATCGCCAAAGTGAGTTCTCCATATCCACATCCTTTTCCCCTATCTCTCGTTCGTCTCCATCTCTAATAACAGAACCCGATAACTCATTGCCTCTACCACTTCGCACTATCCACGATTACAGGAATTTGGAGAGATCCAAAAGACCCCGATTGAGGCCATCAGTGTCAGGGCGAATGAGGAGGACTTGATGCATTGGGCGGTGGAGATGATTGGACCTGTGAGTTTTTGCCTTCCTGGTTTCTACCTTGGTATCTGTTTCTGCTCGTGGACTTACGTATCGTGTATGAGGATGCATCTTTGTTAGTCCGGAACTCCGTACAAGGGTGGCAATTTCAAGTTGAGCATTTCGTTCGGGAATGATTATCCCTTCAAACCGCCGACCGTGAGTACTGTGTCTTCGGCTTGGGCTTCGGCCTCAACGATTCAGGCTTCTTTTAGCGTTGGTGATCGTTTGGGCTGTACGGCTGATTACTTATATTCTGCCAACTTTCGCAGTGCAAGTTCGTCACGAAGGTGTATCATCCAAACGTTGATGATGAGGGCAAGTGAGTATAGTGTCCTTCTTTGACTTCGAATGTCCACGTCGCAGGACGAATGAAGACGTTGATCCCTTTTCTCCATTCTACTTAGCATCTGCCTCGGGATGTTAAAGACTGAGAACTGGAAGCCAGCGACCAGGGTGTCTGGAAGTGAGTGCTCCCGTTTCCCCGCTTCCTGCTCCATCTCATTAGCGCTCTCCTCTATGCAACCCTCAAACCGTGCATATCCACAACAGCTGATACTGCTCTCGCTATCTGATTTATAGTCTTGACTGCACTCTACGACCTATTCTCGAACCCGAATCCTGATGACCCGTTGGTTGCATCCATCGTAAGTCCAAGTTCTCTCCTCCGGCCTCTCCTCTCGCCCCTCATTCTCTTTTGCAGTGGGAAGTCGTTGCAAGGACGCACAGACAGAGCTGACATCCCATTCAATGTGAATATACCGTTCCCGACCCATCTCGCCGCGCTTCTGATCTCGAACACGAAACACAACACAGGCGGACACATACATGACGAACCCGAAACAGTTTGAGAAAGAGGCAAAGGAGGCGACGGCCAAGGTGAGTGTTGGCCACCCACGACTTTAGCTGTGTTTACGCTCTCTCTCTCTAGAACCTCCGTCTTTTCCCTGCCAGGCTTTACTTGCGTGTTCTCACAAAGTTATACGGAACTGGTTACTAATCCCGTAATTCCTACTGCGCGATCTGCGCTCTGTGCTTGACTGGTCCCGGGGAATAACAGTACGCCGTTTAAGAACCAACACCGAACGAACGAAATACAAGGTCCGAGTCGTATTCCAATCCGATTCAGCAAAATTCTTCTTTTTTGTCTATTCTCTACTTAGGTGACCGAGCGGCTGCTCCTTTCGATACTTGACGAAACGAATGTTATATAGCTCTCTCTGGGGCTCTCTTTCTCACGTTGTAATCCTTTTTCACGAAACTGCATATGCGATCTCATTTGGCTGCACATCACACCAGTCATTTAGTGGGGAGGAAGACGGGATTAGATTAGCAGGACATTAGTCACTTTGTTTGATCTCCAGGCTCGGTGGGGTTTCACCGGGTTTGTTTGGGAATAACGATAGTCCGGAGAAGAGTCAAAGCCCGGGAGGGTGTGGGCAACGGGTGTAAAGCAAAAATGAATGCATGACAAGTGAAAGAAGGGTGATGAAAGACAAAGGAACGGGGTTGTTTTTAGCTGAAAGGTGGAATCCAAGGCAGGCAAGCATACAAAAAATGAGGCGATATCGCGTGATAGGGGACCGGGGAGAGGGTTGCCGCCTGAGGGTTTGGCTGACCCAGTTGTTTTGTTTGTTTACTTGGGCTATCGATTTACCCGAGTCTCAGCCCCGCCCGTGCCGCGTGCCGCGAGAAGGGGGAAGCAGGGGGCCACTAGATATTGAGTGAGTGAACTTGGGAATCAGAGATCAAGTTGTGTTTTGCTTTTGTTTTCATAACCTAAAAGTCCCAATTGAGAAAAATTGAAATTAAAAAATTTGTCGACAAGCAGTGTCTGCCAAGCTAATAATATTGCATGTCCTTCATCACCACCTCAAAGCACCTGGGACCAGGAAAGGGAGACATAGTTCCCTTTCAACTCGCATGATGTCATCAACTGCACCTTGTTGATCCTTCCCTTGTTTCCCGTTCTCACGCACCTCTTGCGCGAAACTCAAAAAACAAACAATCCGGTGGTAAACGCATACATATTCGAAACCATAATCGATTAACCTTCGATTATCCTGGATCCTGGATCCCTGATTACTCCCTTCCCTTCGCCCGCATCCGGACAATCAACTTATTCATTCGGGGTCATTCCAACCGCACTCCATCCCGTCTGACGTTTTGTCAACAAGATGGATCCCCTCCCAATCCAACCGGTACCGGACAGTCCGCTCTTCCGAGCCTCCCTGTCCTCACTCGACGATCGAGCACACACGCTAAAGAAATTGAGCAAGCTTGCCTCGGCGAAAGCGCAGGTCGTGTCAGACCTGCTGCAACAACTGGAAATCGCCGAAGATGAGCTTTTTACTGTACTCGAGCTATTAGGCGGACAGCTGACAGCTGGAGAGGATGGTCAAGAAGGAAGTACGAGCACTGATGGAGGTGGGGGAATTGCGAGTAGGCACGGGTATGCATCTGGTCTAAAATTGACCGGAAAAGCAATGGACGCCATGAGAGGTACTCGATCATGGGCCAAACATCACCGGATCGCAGAACGAGAACGTCTCGACTCTCTTGTTATTTCCAAACTTCGTACCTTCAGAACCGACATCAAAGACCGTCACGTTGGAGGTGGCCGAGCACTCCAGCTTTTCGATGAGACCTCTAGGACATACTACCACACTGTGGCAAAACATTTGGCTCCGCATGCCAACATACAGGCTGGAGAATGGGGTCTTCTTGATGCAAAACAAGGTATCGTCGATGCCGAGTTCGAGGTGAAACGATACACAGCGCATTCAGCATTCTTGTGGTCTGCACCGCCGTTTAGTCTAACCGGGCTAGAGATTGCGATATGTTTGTATACGTGGTATGCTGGTCTGCTGCCCGAAGTTCCTAACCTCCATTCAGGTCGCCATAGACCGGAACGCAGCCAGACAGCGGAGCTTGAAACCAGCAAGACGTACGAGTGCCCAATCTCACCGATCCCACTCAGCTCAACATCAACCCATTCAGTCCCATTTCCATTGAGTCGTGAACGCGGTTTAGCACACAAAGGCTCTTTTCCTTCACTTATCAACGCAATGAGACCTCACGGGACAGCTCAGATCATTCCCGACGATTCCGCCCCCCCTGCCCCGTCGTCTCTTGTGCAACTCAAGTCTCAATTCTCTGACTCGCTCTCCGCGATTGCTCTTCGGAAAGATCAACTTGAGATCGCTTGGGCTCAACGGGAGGATCAGCAGGCTCAACTAGAGCTTCAGTTCGAGGGTCGCGTTCAGGGACTAAAGAGGTTGCGCGTTCTACACCCTAATCTCCCTTCGTCCACAACTTCACATCATACAGGACGTCACTCACTGTCCCATCATCCGGCAGCAGATAGCTCATACGACACCTCACGCTCCATGGAAAGCAATGGCAAGGAAAAAGAACGGGACAAGCACAAGAAAGGTGGAGGAATGGGTCACCGCATTCGTGGCATGATTTCATCAGCGAGTAACTACGGTGGGCTGGCTGCGAAGGCTAGTGGTAACGGGAAGGAGAAGGAGGCTTCATCGTCCTCTTCCGTGAATACAGTCTCTTTAGCACCGCAAGTACCAAGACGCAGTGCGAGCGGAGTATCGAGCGGTAGTGGTCATCACCATGGACGAGGCACGGGTTCATACGGCATTGATCATGGTGACGTTACGGTCAAGAACGCCAACGAGCTTAGGGATGCACTCTTCGAAGAGACAGGCTACGTATCACCTTTCCGACCTGTCTTCAACGATATGCCCAGCCCTCAAAATTCGCCGATGGAAGACGACACAGCGCAGATGCCGTCCTTTAATCATATTATTGAACGGTCGCTGCCCGTCATTCGAGACCTGCAGATGTCGACTGGCAGCCAAGTGATCGAGGATGAGATGGCAAGGGAGTTGGCCGGGAGAAAGAGGGAGGGAGTACTTTGGTGTCCACGAATCTGGGAAGAGATCGGAGCAAGTAGCGCGAGAGCACACGAGAAAAAGGACAGGGGAAAATGGGAGAGTGAGTTTTGTTTTCTTTTTTTAGATCGGTCCTTCAATGCACGCTGATACAATTATTCTACGAATAGAATGCTGGGTTGTCCTTGCCTCGTCCAAGATTTACGAGTTCCGGGATGGCGTAAATAACAGGCCACAACACCCACACGAGGTCATCGATCTTCGATTCGCTAGCGCAAGAGAAGGTCGTGACACAGATCGCAGATTTACCTTCGAGGTCGTCACCCCTTCTCATGGCAAGCGGATGTATCAGGCCGCTTCGGCTGAAGACATGAAGTCATGGGTGTACGCCATCGGAAACGCCGTCCAGTCCTGCTTGAACGGCAGTGCCACCGTTAAGACGTTTGGGGACGGTCAATGCACAATGAACGATCTCTCACTCGGATCTGCCGATCCTGGACAATCCAGATTACCGAGTGGACTCAGCTCAAGAGCGCTCAAAGGGATGAGCACCCCGGTGATAGGGATCGGAAGTGGATGGCATCGTCAGATCGGTCGCCGGGTGTCTCTGAAGGATGCGCTTCGTCAAAGTCGAAATAGTCTTGGGTTCCAAGGAAACGGCAAGAAGCCACAGTCACAACCTGGTCAAGCCCCCGACTTGAAAGAAGACGAGGAATCCGCGCAAATGCCTCACACGTACCATTCTTCGACCCGCCGAAGCCGAAGCTCACTAGGTATCCCAAATCCACCTTTCTTGAATGGATCGAGTCGCCACTCCAGCGCATCATCGCAGGGCAGCTCCAAGCGCCTGTCTTGGATTTCCAACCGGTCTAATCCGCCGTCGCCTACCCCTGAGACAGAAATCCGGCATGTCGCCACCTCTTCAGAGCCTTCTCTTGACAAATATGCTAAAATGGCCGTCATCGCAGCCAACAACTCTCGCTCCGATGATGCGTCATGGCTGACCGAGGGACTGCCGCGATCCAACACGAATGTGGATCTGTCCATCTCCCCTAATACCCACATTAGTATGTCTTCCTCGAGGTCTCGAAATGACCTCGTTCCAGCGGACATGGCGATGTTGCGTAAGATCTCCGAACAACCTGGGAACCAAATCTGCGCTGACTGCAAGCGTCCGATGAAGGGCGAACAGGTCCAACGATGGGCAACGATCAGTTTACATGGTCATCCAATGGTGATGTTTCTCTGCATTCGATGTGCAGGCATCCATCGATCGCTTGGCACACATATTTCCAAGATTCGGTCACCCGATCTTGATCACTGGACTGATGACATGATTTTGACTGCGAGAGCTTGGGGAAATGCGAGAGGCAATGCGATATGGGAGAGGGAGAAGCCAGTCGACGTTCGCCCCAAAGATGAGTGAGTTGTCAACTTTCAGACTTTCGTTGGCCGTGAAACGCTGCTGACTCTGTCACATATGTCTGGCCACTTGCAGCTCGCTCACTGAACTTCGGGCCTACATTGAAGACAAGTACATCCGAGGCATTTGGCTCAGCGAAAAGGATAGGGAGATATACCTGTCTGCCGAGCCTGGTCTCGCGTTATAATCAAGATCAGATTACTGTACACGAATGAAGATTGCATCTAGTCATCAATCATGCCCTGTATACTTGACATGTCGCACGTATCAAATCTCCTCATCACCCTTATCCAAGCGCACGGCTGCAGCCGTTTTGACGTGTGCCAGGTCGACCTTGTGGCCGACCAGAGATCTAATATCGTTCAACTTGTACTTGATCATCGTCGGTCGCTCCAGACTCATCCCCCATCCAAGTACTCTGACTCCCTCTGGCAAACCCATCGGCTTCAACATCTCGGGTCTGAACATTCCCGAGTTACCGACCTCGATCCATTTCTGCAGTCCCTCGTGGTATGAATACACCTCCATACTCGGCTCAGTGTATGGGTTGAAAGTGGGCTTGAATCGGAGCTTGTTGTTACCAGCCTTTCGGAAGAAAGTCTCCATGAACGCTATCAGATGGCCCAGAGTGATGTTGTAATCGGCAACGACACCTTCGACCTGGTGGAACTCGGCCAAGTGGGTCGCGTCCATGGCTTCGTTTCGGAAAACTCGGTCAATGGAGAAAAGCTTGGCGGGCTTGAATCCTCCCGGTTGCTTGGCGAGCTGGTAGAGCATCGCAGTGGAGACGGCGGTGGTGTGAGTCCTCAGCAAGAGTTTCTTACTCTCATCCTGTGCAAAAGGAGCTCGGAAACCAATCGAACCGTAACCTCCAACCTCGTGAACCTCTTTCACCTTGTCATAATATTCTTTGGGGGGGTCACCTGCCACGCTCGGTTCCTTGAGGTAGAAGGTATCTTGCAACTCTCTTGCAGGGTGTTGTTGCGGTACGAACATGGCGTCGAAGTTCCAGAAAGCGGTGTCGACGTACTGGTTCGTCGGCATCTCTTGGAAACCCATGTCAAAGAAAATCTGTCTGAACTCTTCTCGAACCTTAAGAAGAGGGTGGAGGGCACCTCCCTCGGGAAGAGCACCATCAGCATCAAAGTTGTACTTCTTGAACTCTGCTTCCTTCCAAGCACCCGAATTCAACATCTCCGTCGTCAGATCAGTCTCAAGCTTCTTGACCTCGGTGGCGAAGTTGGGGCCTTTTGATATCGTGTAATGGGTGTGTTTTCTGCAGGACGAGAGGGCGATTGCGTCAGTCACATCCTGGATAGAGAAGCCTGGCAAGGAAATTTTTCCCCTCAGTGGATCAGAGTCCGGTATGATGAGCCACAAATCCTCACCTCTGTGCCACCAACTTCCTTTTCCTCAACTCCGCCAATACCTTCTCACCACCTTTATGATCCTGAGTCTTCTGGACCTCCTCCAACTCGAGCTTAGTCACGTCCTGAATGGTGTCCACAGCCTTAACGAATCCCGCACCTTGCTTTGCGATCCATTTGTTTCTGAACGCTCTCATTTGACCAATCTTGACAGTCTCATCTCCAAGCTGTTCCTTCAACTGAGGGATCGTCATTGGTTCACCCTTTCCAGCTTCGGGAAGAACAGCCCAGAAGAGAGCCTCGTGAGAACCTTTGGCGAGAATGTCACTTCCCTCAGGAGTCAGGACGTGGGAATGCGTCGTGTTGATCTCGTAGGTGACCATTTCTCGACTGGCAAGAGAGTCGAGGACAGACTTGAAGAAGACGAGGTTCTCGCCTTCGAGGAAGGAGGTTTGGGTGCCATCGGTGGAAGTAAGATGGAGGTTTTTGGAGTCGATAAAAGCGGAAGAAGGGGAAGAGTCGAGAGATTGGAGGATGAGAGACTGGACGGCCTCCTGGGAGAGCGCGGTCGGTGATGCCATAATGGTAAGGTGGGAAGAGTTTGGATCAGATTTGGCGAGGTGGATGTCAATTGCTCTGGCGACACAGCCAAAAGCTTGAAAAGCGGGTCTTTTTTTGAGAGACGGATATGAGTATCACACTACGACAGCTGCCTTTGCGTTGGACCTGCACGAAGGAATGGTGTAGTCACAAACCTATGATCTACGGTCACAACGTCTTTTTGAACGTGATGCCTTTTTGTCATTGCCATTGCCATTGCCATTGCCATTCGTTGCTTGACTCGGGGCGGAGGGGGGGGGGGCCTGGCAGATGTTCCCGTCGCCGAAATCTGGGGGAACGAAGGAAATGGAGGAAGGGGAGTAGATACGGTGGATGATAATTGACACGTCATTTGTTGATTATGCAGAGCAATCGCCCGACCCTCCATTCGGCGCCGTCCCTCTCCCCCCTTTGATGTGCCGTTGTTGATTGTGGGCGGCGGCGACACAGGACTCACGCGCGTGCGGGGGGGGGGGGGGCGGGGTCGGCCAATGGGATCATTTAACCTCGAAAACAATATCAATTCATTTCCAACATGATCTTGGAATCATCGACAAACATCTCAACTAACCAAACGCATTGATTGGTATCTCCTTGGAACGGATATACATCTTGTCGTCTTGGGATCGTGAAGTTTGAGGATAGAATTCGACAACGCCCTACTCTTTCTCAAGCTTTCGGCGCCGCCTCCCCTTCCCCCCCCCC
>JANGFI010001628.1:8367-21923 GCA_025758705.1 Goffeauzyma gilvescens
TGAAGGTGATGGTGAAGGTGACGGTGACGAAAGATAGTGGTGAAAGTCCGTAGCAATGGACGCCCTTGAAGAACTTATTTTGACCCCCCCGACTGACACCACTCTATTTGCTTCCACTCAACGTGAGTTCGAACCACGGGTTGTCTGTCTGTCTGTCTGCCCGTCTGTTTGGTTGCGCGGTGGGTTGTTAGTCCCTTGCCAGGAATCTCCCTCTTCTATATGGTCCACGACATTCTCTCCCCTGAAATGAGAGACAACTGTAGAAGGAAATGTTACGTTATTGCGAAGCCAACATGCAGGTGATGGTGGACAATAGAAAGTATTCAGATGGCAAAAGCATGAAATGGATGGTGGAAGTGGGAACCGGGAATGATGTGATGAATTTCCATCCGAATCATCAACACACACACACACACCCCCCCCCCCCCCCCCACGAATCTATCCAATCTACCTTTCAACTCCCTCCCTGCCTTCAACACCTGGGGTAATACACGTCATTATATTGTCAGCGGATGCAGTGCGAAAACCACAACAAGTTTTGAAAGGATAATAAAACACCGCGGAGGAATACATTTACCTCCCTCACTTCCCTTCTCACTCACTCCCCTCGTCTCGCCCTGCCGCCTCCCGCCTCTACGTTTTCCCCACCCCCCCCCCCCTCCCCCCCGTCTCAGATATCCCGGATCTCCCACGCGGGGGTGTCTATGACTCCGTCCATCCTCCTCCTTCCGATTCCCCTTCCCCTTCTCCCGGTGATCCGGATTTTGTGGCGAGAACCCCCCCCCCGAACTGAAAATGGACCAAGACAAGGGAGGCGGCGGAAATCAAATGAATGAGAAACGAGGGTCACGTACACTCGTTTTAGAACACAAAGACCCGGGGGGGGTTTGATTTTATCCTTCTTGCCTGGGGAGAAGGGCGAAGGGAAGGGAAGGGTTACAGGGTTCAAGATCTGCAACGGGCGCGGCCATCGATGTGATGCCGGGCGGGCGGTAGATTCTGCCTGCACTCTGGCTTGGGACCCCCGAGTGGTTGGTTCGTCGGCGGTGTTGCGCTGTGGCTTCCATGCACTGTACGATGTTGGCAGGAACCCAAGTGTTTGGAGTGGGGGTACTGGGGGAAAGGGTGTGTGTAAAAAGCAAGGTAGGAAGGGCGGGGGGGGGGGGGTTGGGGGGGGGGAGGGGGGGGGAGAGAGGGAGGGGGGGGGGGGGGGGGGGGGGGGGGGGGGGGGGGGTCATACCCAGGGGGGGGGAGGGGGGGTTGGGGGGGGGGCGCCCCCCCCCCCCCCCCCGCCGACAACTTAACAGCTGCAGAAAATTGAGCCGTTGCCGTTCCTATTCCCCGGGCCTCACCCGCAGCTGCAACCGGGAAATAGGAAAGGGCGTAATAGGAGAGGAGAGCACGGGACAGGAGAAGGGGGAGAAGAACAAAAGAGAACAACAGTAGGAAGGGCACGAGAAGAAGGGGTTGGGGGGGGGGGGAAAGGGAACGGCGTATGTTGTTGATTAGGCGGATCAGCTAAGCTATTCCCTCTCCCTCAGACCCCCACTCCCTCCCCCAACCCTTTGAGCCCCGCCCGGGTCGTTCGTTCGTTCGTCCGTCGCCATTATCGGTCGTTTCATTCTTGGGATTTTCGCTTTTGGGATATCCAATAGTTGAGTTTGCAGTATTGAGGATTTCATAGTAGACTCCATCAACCAGGATCACTCACTACCTTGTTACCAATCAGGTAGACAAGATCAGATACAGACTAGAGACTGACCACTGAAGAGACAGAGAGACACATCCGACACCACTCGCACACACTCCTTTAGTTTCAAGAAACACGAACGAGCAGAGCAAATCCACCTTCATTTTCTCTTCTTTTCGAGTGCTAAGCTTATAAGAAGATCTGTGAATCGATTGATTTGCTGCACATCAACAAGACAACAACAAGACGACGATCAACAGACACATAGGTTTGAAACGAACGCAAAAAGAACAGAAAAGGAAAAGAAAAAAAGAAAAAGAAAAGAAAACAGAACAGAACGAAAATATGCACGTCTTTTCACCTAAACTCATCTTCATCGCGGCTGCCGCTGCAGTCGCGGCTGTGAACGCACAGGACACTACCGTCGCCACCTCCACGACCGAGGCGTCCACGGTTTCGGCATCAGCAACCGCGACGGAATGGACAAGTGCTAGTGAGAGTGCGAGTGCGAGCGCGAGTGAGAGTGTGTCCGGTTGGTCATCGAATGCGACTGTGAGTTCCCTTTTTTTTTTTTTTTTTCTTTCTTTGATTTTCGTTTCTTGGTCGAAAGTCTGGAGTGGCATCGATCGTTGTCTTGAATTGACGGGTGCGGTGGGATGTGGGTGCGGTGCGGTGCTGTGTATTTCCCGGAGGAAGGAAGGGAAGAAGGAAAGGACTGAATGGCGAGAGGACGAAGTAAAGAGCACGGAAGGACAGAGCAGAAATATGTTCTCCAGGAATCAGAGAGAAGCATACCAAACATCTGACATAAGACGGGGGTAAAGACGGTCTGGGAAGACGAAGAAATACAAGAAACAGAGACAATGAAAGAGAGCGAAAAGAAAACGCAGAAGAACAAGAAGAGCACGAACAAGAAGGAAGGAAGGAAGGAACGAAGGAAGGGGCAGAAACACGAGGCAGCGGAGAAAACAACGAGACAATGCACGTCAGGTCGAGGGAATTCGCAAACTGTTATTCTTTTTTGGCCGGCTACGCTTTCTCGTGCAGCGTTTCTTTGTTCCTTGTCTACGTCCTCTTGCACTCTCGTCTTTCATTGTGTCGGTCCCGTTTTCGGACCTTCTGTCTCTTTCCTTCGAGCCATTGCTATTCACCTCACCCAGTTCTCGCTCGAATCCAATATCAACCATGAACAGAACCCTTTATCCTTTGTAATATCTTTTTTTTTTTTTTTTTCGGGGAGGGAAGTGGGAACCTCGTCGTCCTTGCACCTGGCGGACATTGTCTATGCGCATTGAAGCGAAGCGATCGAGCAATTCAGAATCAACAAATTCCCTTTCTTACGCTTACCTATCGCTGACACTGCACATTCATCTTCCTTCGCCATCCCCCAGTCCACTGCATCATCCATCGCCGCCGCTGCCACCAACGCTACCAGCTCGACTCCTCTCATCCCATCCAACATCACCTCGGGCTGTTCCACCTTTTTGACCACCTTGGACACTGATTCCCAATTCACTACCTGCATGAACCCGCTCATCAACCTCACCCGCGCCTACTCGCCTACGAATGTCAACGGTAGCATCGTCGGAGTCACGAGTTCTCAAATCACAGCTACACTCGCTAGCTTGTGTACTGCTTCATCCGGTTGTCCCGATGGTTTGATTCGAAGCTACCTCTCTCAGTTCTACGCCGCTTGCTCGGTCGAATTGACTGACCCGACCGCTTACTCGGCTCAGGTTAGGGAGATTTACGATTACCTCTATGTGCTTAACCCGTTCCGAGGCGCTGTTTGTGCTAAGGACTCATCAAGCCAAAGGTACTGCGTCCTTGAGATCGCCAACTCCGCTCTCGCTTCATCCACCAACGCGACCGGGAGCGCCAAGGCGAACTCGAACTCCACCTCGGCGGCTTCCAACTCGTCTTCTTCCGCGGTCAACTCGACTAACCCGGCCACCAACGCAACTAACATGATCGCCATCAACTCGTATGCGACTTACACCAACTTGGCTCAAGAAGTTCTCGGACCCGTCGCTCAGGCAGCTGCCAACTTGATCATCTACACCAAGTCGTCCTCTTCTTCAGTCGCTAAACGATTCCTGAACGCCCGAGCTTCCGAAGACGACTCCGTGCTCCAGACCATCGAGAACGCCATGATCTCGCCCAACACGACCACTTATCGACTCACTTCCTTGCCCTACCTCTTCCTCCAGCCTAACATGAGCTCATCCCTCCTTTGCACCAGTTGCACAAAGACTGTCATGGCGGCCTACGCAAGTTGGGAAGCTCAGATCCCATACGCACTCGGACTTTCTTCCTCCCCGATCTTGGGTGATCAGATGGCCCTCTGGCAAGGAATTTCCAACACCTGTGGAGCCAATTTCACTCAATCGATCACCGATTTGGCAGGTATCCTTGCTAGCAATGGATCAGTCGTTGCTTCTACTTCCGGCGCTATGACCCGAGCCACTCAGTCCTTCGGCACAGTCGCCCTTGCCGGTCTCGTCGGTCTTGTCGGTCTCGCCGTGGCCTTGTAAGGCGCGCGACCCGCTGAATCGCCCGAAAATCAAACGCACCACCCGGGCTCTACGATATTTTCAATCTTAGTTTGTGCCTGCTTTCGGTGAACGCTCGTCACTTTCTCCTTCTTCCTCCTTCTCTTCTCTTTTCTCACGGACACTGCTGGGTCCAGGTGCCCCCCCTCCCTGTCTCTTATATTTCCTACCTGTTCTTTTACCTTCTGAACACGTATCGATCGTTATGATCTCTCCTGCAGATACTTGATTTCTGCATCGCGTGTTCTGGATCGTGAGGAATACTTTCAGATCTTTCTAATAACCTTGCTGTAGTCCTCTAGTCCACATTCCTTTCCACTTTTTCTTTCCTTTTTGTTTCACACCATGTTATCTCACGATCCTCATTGAATGAATGATTGGGATATACATACCAAGTGAAGGAGGTGTGGTGGTTCTGCGTCTTAAGGGCATTCATTCAGTCGTTAGACATATCGGATAATACCTAAATCGGGCTCCTTTATGGTTCGTAAGTGTCGTGTCGTAAAAGGAAAATAAGTACAAAAGGGACGAGGAGAAGAGTTGGGGGGATCGTTCACACCCTGATGGGAAGGAAAAAACAAAGAGGAGAGATGGGTTCAAATGGGGAAGGGAGAGACTGAAAATGAGATCCTAGTCGGCGGTAGCTGTGCAAGTGACACCGCCATCGTTATCGAACCCCATGCCACCCTGCAATGGCAGGAATCAAACGTAAATCGGGATAGCCGATCCTGTTTCGCGCACCCAAACACCACCGACATCTTTACTCTGAAACTTCCCAGGACAATTCGGGACGGGGCATTTCCATTCAAACACTCTTTTCTCTCTCCCGACTTTCTTCTTCGTGATCGGAGCTACTGTTGCTCGAGTTCGTCTTGTCGTTGGGCGCGAGGTCGGTGCATTACCATTCATACCGATACTGATGCTGGACGAAGACGGAGAGTGCTTGGACGTGAATATGCGAGATGATCGTCGATGACCTGGTCTGTTTTCAGGTGATGGTGGGATTTCGCAGGGCTCGTTAAAGATGTTGATTGATGCGTGATTGTCTAGTGATCCTGATCCTGATCCAGACCTTTGATCGTTTTTGCTCTGGAGACTCTCCGAGGTGATCAATATTTGCCCGGTCGCTGGGTCATCCTTCGGCTTGCTGAGAACATCGAGACAACGTTGATCGATAATATGACCACAATCAAGAGCGTAGAGTCGATCATCTTCGGATTTCTGGCCTCCCGACACTTTCAGAGGCGCTTCACAGTTCACGCAGACTAAGTGATGGGCGAGGTCTTCGTCTTCTGCAGGGATGTAGTGGGCTGCGGGGATGACGATCGCGTTATCGCTCTGGTCAAGGTCGATCACTTCGTGAGGAGGTGGAGGAGCGAGTCGTTCAAAGTTATGAGTGTAGCCTGGACGGGTGTCGGTCACTTTGGGGAAGTTAATCCCGGCCCAAGAATCTTCGACAGAAGGTTCAGCAGGTCTCATGGGTTGCCAGCCGCGGAAAGCTCCTAGACCCAGGCGACCAGCGAAGCCTTCCACGATTTCCCTACGTTGCTCGAAATCTACCGCATTCGCCATCATCCGAGCGTACTGTTCGATGGCTGCGCCATCGGGATGTCGTCCCGCACCACCCAGGTTGCCGACTAAGGGGGGGCGAGGGTACCCGCCTGGCATCCGATTTTCAAGGACCTCGTACCTTACAGGTATACCGTCTCGTTGCCTTGCAAGTGCTCCATCGTATAAATCGGCTTGTCGTAGTTCCCAATCATCCCTCACGGCCTCAGCCCTGGCGGCGGCAGCTCGAGCATGCTCTTCGTTACGTTCCGGAGGGGCAGGTCGTGCGAATTGGCCGTTCTCTGGATCGATTACCCGGAAACCCTGAGGTCGAGGTCGGGGCACTGGAAACTGAGGAAAGTGCGGTGGTGCAGGGGGTGCAAGAACTTGGGGAGGCTGTGGTCGTACCGCGTCGGGATTATGGGCATGTCCAACAATCTCGATTGACTCCGATGAATCTCGTCGTCGTCGGCGAAGAGCATTCGGAGGTACTTGAGGTACAGCAGGAGGCGATGCCGGTTGCCTGGGCCGATAGGGTGCACGTCCTTGACCGATCGCTCGGGTCGCTAGTCGAGGGGCTATAGCTGCTCTAGCAACAGCTTCGAAAGCTGGACCAGAAGTCAATTGATTCGATGGACGTGGAAGTCGAGGGTCGTATGGTCGGAATGTCGGGTTGCGCATCGCATCTGCATATGATATTTAAGAAGGGTGGATGGGGGGAGGAGGGGGGGGGCGAACTCAGCGGATATTCCAATGATTCAGGTAGACTCCGATTGCCTTTGTCTTGTCTTTGTCGAGGGTAGGAACCTATTCATGTTCCGTACAGCAGCCGCAATCAATTACATCCCATCGAATCGCGCCAAAAATTGGCTTGTACGTTTGAACTAAAACTCACCATGAACTCTCTCACCCTGAGCCCGACCCTGACCTTGACCCTGACCCTGACCCTGATTATTCCTCGCAGGCATATACGCGCGATTATCTGATCCGTCGTCGTCGTCAGAGAAGTCAGAAAAGTCGATCAAGTTCGGGCCGTTTTCCATGTCGTCGTCTTCGATATTGATGGGCTGGAGCTGTTCATCATCATCATCATCATCATTTAAGAAGAGAGGGGGGGCGGCGGCTCTTCGGGGAGGCATGGTCTGAGTGTGGTATGGATCGAACCCCTGCGGATTCCGACCTGTTTTCCGGTAGCTATAAGGGGGATAAGGTCGAATATTGAGACAGGAGTTGGCTTGTGGGATCGCAGGTGGTGGTATTGACCGAGTTACCTCGTGAAAAGCCAAGAAACGTGGGGCTTCTTGATGTTAACAGGAGAGAGGAGATACCTGATCTATCGCTCGAGATTGAAGGAGGGGGGAGGGCAGGGACGCCGGTCAGGATTGAAGTGCCGGCGGAGAGAGAGGACTGATGGCGATGATGGTAATTCGGCCTAAGTGAGATGACTACGATCTGGACCACTGTTTGATGAATTGATGAACTGATGAACTGATGCCTGAAGAGGCTCAAGGGAATGTCGGTATGAGAGCCAGAGACAGGCGCAGTCCACATTCAACGTCGACGCGAGGTTTCCGGGCGCCGGGTCATTTGAGTAACACGTGACAGAAGGAAAGCACCACGCATGGAATGACGCGACCTATGAACGCATCACCTTCTCATCTTACATCATATTTGTCCTTTTCTGGGATCTCCCGTCTACTCTTTATCGTTCCTTTATGATGAGAGCTACTCCCGGTAATTCATTAAACATACGTATGCTGAATCAATGGACGCTAGAACGACGACTCGTCAGAAGATGAACTACATCCACCGAAAATAAACATTTCTGATACTCAATCATCGACGCCATTTGGTCTCCCTCTCCCAAATGGCTTCAATGAATAAAGAACAAGTAGTGAGTTATTGAAACGGTTGCACAGTGTAAAGCAGAGAGAGGAACCCCGATATGAAGCAGATGACCTCGCTTCCAGGCTAGAGGAAAGGACCTGAGTCGGCAGTTTGGATTGAATATCTGAGCCACCGCCTATACATGTTTTTTGTCTGTTGTAACTCTTTCGAACACGTTCACCTTCCAAACTCCCCTAAGCCCCCTTCGCTCCATCTCACTACGTCTTATACCAATGTACAAATAACAATGCCAAACTACTCCCGACCAAAAAGACCATCAAAAATATTCTAGCGTCCCCCGCCCGTTCTTTCGCTTTCTTTAACTCGATATTCGCTCTCTTCACCTCACTGACACTCGCAATCGTATCGTCATACAGACGGTCGATTGTCTCAGCCTGTGTCGAGAGATGGGTCACGAGCGAGGATTGAAGTTGACTGATTTCGGAGAGGGAGGATTCGGCTCGGAGAACGGAAGAGAGTGTCGAGGACATTGAGGAGAGGAGCTCAGCGTTTTCGGAGGAGAATGATTGGATTTGAGCAGGGGTCAGGTTTGAGGTAGGATCGTCGAGATCATCGAGATCGTCAGAGGGGATTGGAACTGTTAATTTGATGTGATGTGTAGTGTTGCCGTGTCTCTTGGCGGAATCACCACCATTTCCAAAAAGATCAAGAACGTTGTCTATCCCTCTGTTTGAGCTCTTCGCTTCTTGGGAGGCAGCAACGCGACTCGCAGCCAGAGCGGCCATACTACCTAGATTTTTATTCCTCTCCATTCGAAGCGCTACTCTCTCCTCCTGCATCTCTTTCTGTTTCTCACTGATTCGCAGTAGCTGCTTGTTAAGACTCCAGAGGATGCTCGCGTTATGAGCTTCTATGATCCGGTTCGATACCTTGCTGTCTAGTTCTCTCCCGCTCCTGCTCTCGTCATCGGCATCGTCGTCGAGCACGGCAGCTAGAGACGGTAGTAGTGTCGTGAAGAAGGTAGTGGCAGTATTCTTAACAGAGTTTTGAGCCGCCTTCAACTTGGCAAGTCGTTGCGATTCCCTCATTTCGAGTAGAGTGACTCGATCACGACATCCTCGAAGAATCACTTGAGTTCGTAGATCAATTTCGTCACGTTCTCGATCTGTCAACCAGCGTGAGTTCTCTAATCTTGCTAAGATACGCTCGTCTCGATCGTCTTCCGCTCGCCCCGTCCCAGATGCACCTGCCCCCTCCCCATTATGCCCAGTCGGCACGTCCACATAACGATGACCATCTGCGCCACCTCGCGCAAATCGTGCACCAGTCGTTTTGGTCGACAGATAAGCACCCCTTACACGTCCTAGATGACGTTCCAACCTCTCCAGATGGTCGTATATCCCATAAGCTTCCCCGAGAAATTCGTGCTCCCATTTCGAGCTTTCGAGACGGAGTTTGTCTTGTTTTGAAATCGGGTTTGAGAGTAGTCGACGTCGTTTTTGAGAGGAGGATGAAGATGTAGACGAGGAGGAGGGTGGATAGGAGGTGGATGAGGAAGAGGACGGTGATGATGTGGATGGTGGGAAGGGCTTTGAGGAAGACGGGCCGATTGAAGAGGAAGAATGGAGCAAGGTCCGTAGTTCGTCTGTGCGACTGATACGCATCGTGAGGTCAATCGGGGGTAAGGGTGGTTCGGCGGGCAGACGTATGAGGGCAAAGAGGGAGAGGGAACAGCGTCCGCCTGTCCGTCAATTGATGGATGTGGATTGCAGAACAGGTATATATTCGTAAGGTCTCCGATCGACAGCCTAGAAAAGGTATGGGGTGGGGCGATGGAGGTAACTGAAGGAAAGGTTACCCTTTGTATAGCTCAAGACCAGATGCAAGTAATTCCAGGGTAAGCTGATAGTTTTCCCCCGTTGTGTATCTTTGGGACGGCAAAGGAGACAAGAGGAGATGAGATCGACTGTCGGAGTCAGAGCTCGCTCAGGAGATAGACGATCTGCCATTGTCACCAGGGTAGGCTATGGTGACAGACGTGATCGCGACGAGGGGAGGATGACGGATGACGACTGATCTCTCGTTCTGTTCAAACCGGACATCGTCCGGTTCGGTTCTCTCTCTCCCTCTCTCTCCTCGCGCGCGTTTCCCGGGCGAAAACCCCACTTGCGGCGAATGTGAATCACGTGAAAAAGGTAAAGTAGCGCATCCTCAAAAGGGAGGGAGGGGGTCGGGCGGTCGTGTGACGTGGCCCACCGCTGTTTATTTCGGGGGATCCTATCCTGGGCTGGTCATTCGGATTCATTTACAGGTGAAGCAATTGGAATTGTATCGTGAGACATGCTGTGATACCCACCGGTACGATGACCAACCTGCCCTCAGCTCAGACTTCCATCACATGCCATATTCCATCAGCGAACACATACATCCGCGCTTCCTCGACCTGACACAAATTGCACACTGTGCCGAACGCCGATGTCCGTTCGTTTGGATGCCTATTCTGCACGTTCTCTAATCGTTTTATGCAGACGCACCACCTCCAACTAATTCTCCAGCCAGCCCTTTCCGCTTCTTCTCATCCCGCTCTTCTAATCGAGATCGTTCGGTCTCTTTCTTGAATTGAGCGGCGAGGATTCGTTTCTGTTTGGGCGGCGAGAGCGAGCGGAGCGAGCGAGTGGAGGGGAAAGAGGGTGGCAGGGGCAGAGAGGCGATGATGACATGGTGAGAGGGAAAAAGAAAGAGTGAGAGGGTGCAAAGCCAAATTCCGATTGGGTCAGTCATCTAAACAACGCAATTCTGGAGGTCCCCCCCAAAGGAGAAAAAGGGAAAACTCCCGAGAACTCAACTCACTCTTTGACGATGGCCAACCCGCTTAATCGTGTTCCTCTTTTTCTGCGTCTCCCCTCCATCTACGTCCATCGAAGAAGCCACATCCTTGTCCTCCTGCGCCTGCGCCGGGGCTCCCTTGGTCACTCGGGCCACCGCCCTCTCCTTCGCTCTGATCCGCTTACTCAATCTTCCCAAATCGACATCTTCAAACACCTCCTTCCTCTTCTTCTCCCTCACCTCAGCCTTGAGTTTCTCTTTCTTCTTATCTCGACGACGCATGTGCGGGGCCATGGAGGCTTTTAGGAGGGAGGTGTAGGTGCTGAGGAAGGGGGGGAGGAGGGAGGAGGGGATCTGGTTAAACGTAACGGATTGGCAATAGGTGAAGTCCAAGTGAGATCATAAGGAGAAGGTGATCAGTTCTCTTCTCTCACGCCAAAAAAAAAAAGGCCTTCGTCACATCCTAGCGTAACACCCGGTAGCAGATCCAGTTCAACGTTGACCGCTCCACTTCCTCCTCGCGAGGCACCTCCCCCCCCCCCTCTTTTCCCCGCCTCACACCGACTCAAACTCACCTTCGTAGAGAAATTAATGTCTACACCATCTGTACACCTGATGAGAACGTCGTAGTCGCCCGCACCTGCATCCCCAGCTTCGACGTCGACGTCCATGTCGTCGTTGGTTGGTCGTGCTGGGATCGTGGTGGATGAAGCGTGTTCTCTTGGGACTAATAGAGGAGAATTGGGAAGGGGATTGAGCGGGGGAGGCGCGATGGGGCGGGGGGCGAAGGCAAGAGGATACGTAGGGGAGAGGGATAGCAACGTGATTCAGGTCAGCTTGTGTTCCATACGGTGATGATGGTAGACAGGAGCAATTGAATATTGGTCAAGAGAAGTCCTGAAGGGGGGTGAAGACGTAGACTATCTAAAGTGAGAAGGAATTGGAGACTGGGGCCGGAAAAGATAACGAAAACAAAAAAGAGAGGAGAGACAGAGAGGACCCTTACTCACATCGCTTATGAGTCAACCAAACGCTTCCACCCTTTCTCTCTTCACCTAGCGACGTTCCTGCTCCTGATGATGCACCTGCGCCAACATTGCCTTTTCCTTTACTACTTCTGGCCGAAGGCGTTGTTGGGTCGTAGGAAGAAGAAGAGGTGGAGGGAGTCCCGAAGCAAGCTGTGAGACGGGCGAGGAACTGTGTGAAGGGTAAAAGGGGGAGGTGGAAGGTGCCGAGTCAGTGTCAGTGTCAGTATCAGTGCTTGCAAAGAAGTCGAGAGTGATGATAGTACGGGGAAGGGAGAGGATTGAATGGAAACCATCACTCACCGTATCCGGATCCACGAGTTCTTGAGGCATTTTGGGGAACGGATTTGCAGTTGCGTGACCGTGCCTAAGGATGAGTATCGCGCGCTTCTCCGTGACTTCTGAACGACGGGTGTGTGGGAGGAGGGTTCTGTTTATTCGACCTTGTATTTATCGGGCAACGTCTTGTAAATGACGAGAAGGGGAAACCCAAAAGGAGAGCTTGATCTTGATCTTGTTAATGTTAGAGTCGCTTCTCAGTCCTCTGATCAGTGGTAGGTCGGTCACTCATGTTCGCTTCGCTTGCTATCCCTCCCTCCCTCCTCTCGTCGTCGCGTGCCCCCCTCTGAACCCCTCCTTTTTCCACGCCCCCGGACCATATTCCCCCCACCCCCCCATCCCAATCTACGCCGTCGTGGATGGCGCGGAGGGGAGAGGGGGGGGATGGATGATAATCACACCACCGCGGAGAGTCCAATAGAATTTAACGATTTCTTACACCGCAGCCGGACACTATATGTTGGATACCACGCGACCGAGTTTCAAGTCGGTCCGCGCCTTCCGGGATGCCCGACACCCACCCTGTTATCAGTTTTTCGCCTCTTCCGTTTGCTCAGTCTTCTCCCTCTCCCTCCGTGACGATGCCATATGTTCATCGCCTGGCAATCTTCTTCGGGCTAGATGTGTTTCAGTTCCTGCATGGTCAACCATCATGGTCTCGTTCTGCCTCATACAGCTCTCATACGCATTATTCCCGTGGTAGATCAAATATCCCATACCGGTAGATTGGCTCGCCCTTGCACGAACAGGTCTCCGCTGTTTTGTTTGAGACGTGCGTAAGGATCGATCCATGCCTTGTACAAACGGATCTGTATATCACAGTCACCCAAGCAGTTGGTGACGTCTATCATTCGCTCGCAGATTCTGCACATTCCCCTACCTCTTTCCTTTTTGGCGGAGGTCCTGTTCCTTCGTCCTCGGTTGAGTGCAAACCTGTGAGGGTTGAGTTTTTAGTTTTCACTTTTGGGAGAATTTTAAACTCTCCAGCCTTGTGAATGCAATCGGCTTCCCATCGGATGAACGCGGCAAAAGATGGATGGGGAGGAAATGGATCGTGGCGATTGGCCAAATGTTTGTCGGCCGCGGAACAAAGGAGGAGAGGCCGATTAGACTTGTGCGAGTCATGCTTAGACGATCACAGATCAGACGGTCAAGGAAACACAAGTACTTGATAACACGCACACACGCAGACACAAACTCAGGGATGCATAAAGGAAAGAAACACCCACACCCACACCCAAATGCACATGCACATGCACATTTTCAAGGCCCACCCGGTGATATTCGGGGACCCGAAGCGTAAAGATTCTTCAACGTCCTTCAGACTGTTTTTCATCAAATGATGGCATGACATGAGAGCACAGAACGGCTACGTGCGGCCACGTGAACATTGTGAATGTATGAGGCTCTCCTACGGGGATTGGAGGAGTCGTTTCCCCCCACTCCAATTCTCCCTTGCGTGTCGACATCCCCGTATCCCCCCCCCCTCCTACTCCTCGACGCTATTTGACTCTTCTAACTTTGCGAAAGCCGGACACGCTCCCACTCGGGGTTGGAAGGGGGAATATCAATGTGCAATGTGAGGCGGTGCGTGTGTGTGGATTGCTGGTTTGCCTCAGAACTCTAGGTAATAGGATAAGAGTTGACCGTGTAGCCCCTTTCTCCTCCCCCCTTCCCCCCCCCCGGGGCCACTCGCCGCAACCGACGCCGACACTGACACCGACACCG
>JANGFI010001629.1:0-22017 GCA_025758705.1 Goffeauzyma gilvescens
ATAAGGACACAGCAAAGGCTGCTTCTTCTTGGAAGGATTCACTCACATCTGGCAACTTCCGGCATCTCCTCACAAGACTTTCTTTGGTATTGTTGAAGGCAAGGGTAAGGAACTTTGATCTCTGAAAAAGAACTGACTAGAACTTTCCGGAACCTTCCGGAACATTCCAAAGTTGGGGAATTTTCCACTCTGGGGTTGCTATTATTTTCTGTGACTTGGTCTTTCATAGGAATTTGCCACCATATTTTAGTATATAAGGAAAGGTCTCTAGACATTGCAAGTCAACATGTAGTTTGTAGATAACTGTCAATAGATGCAATACACACCCCCTTTGTGAATAACTGTCAATAGATGCAATACTGACCCCCCAACCCCCCAACCCTTCAAAGTCTGTGTTTCACATGCCATCCGCAACATGTAGGCCATTGCCTGACTTCGCACCCGCATGCACGCGTCATCACCCCCGATAGTACTTCCGTCTACTGAAACGCGGGGGGGCGCATGTGGAAGGGTTGTCGGAGTTCTGCCCATCAATCACAATCGCGTCTCGCCATCGGTCGGAGGAGGTTGTACAACAAGATCTTGATTATGTGCCTACCATGATAACCGTAATTCACCTGACTTCTTGTCTATTGAAGAAGCAGTGCTGTTTTCACGCTGCTTACAATCACTGTATGAACGACTCTCCCCCTCATATGCGACACTGGGAATACGACGACACCGTCGAACGGATTCGGATGGCGACGTTCCCATAAGCGAACACGGCCCGGGGATCGAGCCCTTCATTACCTTACATCTCGGCAACAACGCTGTTTCGATTCGCCTATATTCACCCGAACTTGTGCACTTGTTGTCATCATTCGACCTTTCGCCTAATATGACGGTCCCACGCCCAAACCATATCCGTCTCCCAACCCAGCCTTGTGCTAACAACATATTCTCCACTTCCGCTCTCGACTCGAAATCTACATCTCCCAGCAGTTCGTACATCTCCCCTTTACATGTCAATAGACACGGTGAAAACGTTGCAGGGGGGCCGCCTTTGCTACGAGATCCCATAATAAGCGGTCGTGGTTCTCTCGGACCAGTGCCACAATTGCCTTCATCCGGCCTTCTTCGCGGATCACACAGTGCATCGAGTTTCAGGACTCCCTCGGCAGCATCGGGATGGGTGGGAAGGCGCCAATCTCGAGCTTCGACGATTAGTCGTCGTTTGATGTTGTCACCGACAGCTCGAGACTCAGTCGGTCAAAATGGCGCGCAAGATGAAAGAAATCCGTGGACGGAAGAACCTCCCGCGATTCCAGCGCTGGTACCGGGAATTCGACCGGCATACTCGACACCCTTGCCGTCTCTTCCCATGCTAGTTTTGTGTATAGTGAGTGAAAACATCCGTGGGGATTATATGCATAACCTGAAGTGTTTGCTGATATTCATAAACTTCCCTCTTGTCTTTTTTGGGGGGACGCGGCCTGCAGGCGATGATGTCCGAATTCCTTTCCGCCAACGTCTGCACACCGTTCCTTCTCAAGATGGTCGAAGGGTTCTATGTCCCCTCGGGTGAACAGCCAACCTCGGAGATCGAAGCCAAGGTCGGAATGTTCACCGGGAATCTCGTCTCTGTCTTCTTCGTCACTCAATTCTTCACCTCGCTACTCTGGTCAAGCATCGCGGACAAACATGGCCGTCGTGCTGTTCTTGTTGCCTCCCTCCTCGGATCGGCTGTCACCGTCATCCTCTTTGGCACGAGTGGCTCATACCCGGAAGCTATCTCTGTTCGACTCGCTCAAGGTGTGTTTGGCGGCTCCATCGGTGTATTCAGAGGAAGTGTGAGAGACATTACCGACGCAACAAACGAAGGGAGAGCGTATGCGATGCTGGGTTTCGCCTGGGGTATGGGCGGTGTGGTTGGTCCGATCTTGGGAGGGTTATTCGAGAGTCCCGCCGAGAATCATCCTGGATCATTCTTGGCGAAAGTCGTGATCTTTCAACGAATGCCATATCTTTTACCAGGATTGATGGCAGGTGCGATCCTTGTCGTCGGCGCGATACTTGCTTGCTTCCTCTCTTGGGATGGTGGACCGAAGAGCGGGAGGATTGCGCTGTCTATTGAAAAGCCTCCAAGTTTACGACATAAGTCGTCGTCGATCATGACCGAACAAGCTGGACCTTCGAATTCGACCTCACAGCAACCAGATCGAGTCGCCATTCTCAGGGAAGCAGAGTCTAGGGAGAGAATGAGTCGAGCAAGCAGGGGAAGCCTGAGCTCAGCTTATGGATATGGAGGTATACGTTCTCGTCATCAATCAATTGCCACTCGAAGACTGTCTGATGCAACCGTCAGACCCGACGGGATCGAAGAAGACGAGCATCTCACCTTGGCCGAACGATTGCTGATGGCAAACGAGGAGAACAACTTCAACTTGAACGACATTTGGGTGTCCGCGGCCATTGCTCAAGAAACGGATGTATTTGAGGACGACGATGAAGACATGGAAGAATACGATGAGGTCAATGAGACATCGTCGCTGAACACACCGCTACACTCCCGCACACACTCGATGTCACCCGGCCCGGAAGATCAAACGGACTACACCTCGCCCTTCTCCGAACGGCCCTCTCGAGCGGGACCAAAATCGCTTTTAGGCGACTCCTCGCGAGCTCAGGGAGCCCTTAATACATCGCCACATAGACGACCTAGCGCAGTCTCAGGACATCTCCCAGCCATCTTCGCCAATACTGGTCTCAATACTCCACCAGCTATCGCGGCGGCATACGAGCATGATCCCATCGAACGAACGGAAAGGCTATTGACCCCGCTGGAAGGCCGAATGGATCCAATTGATGAGCATCTAGCCACACCTGAAGCGCAGCAGTCAACCTATTTGGTCGATCAAAACGCGTACCCTGCTCTCACCTCTGATGAGAAGATGGCATCTCCTGCCGGGTGGAGAGCGTTGCCGATGTTGATGATTTTGCAGTATGGACTGTTGGCGTTACACGATACTGTACATGGTCAAGTCTTTCTCTCTTTCCTCGTATCGTGAGTGGATTTGTTCAACTCCAATTCGCGGGGAGGTTCCCTGCTAATGCGGTTTGCTGCAGCAAATACAACGCTGGAGGACTCGGCCTTCAACCGTCCGGCTTCTCTATTTTGATCGCGATGATGTGTTGTTTCCAATTGTATTATCAGGTGTGTTTGGCCCCTCCCTATAGACTTCCATGCTGTACGCTCGCTGACCATTCCTCTGCAGTTCTATTTGTATCCCCACATCGGTCCGCCGCGTGGGAAACTCAATCATCTTCAAATGTTCCGATTGGGATCTATGCTCTTCATCCCCGCTTATCTCACCCTTCCAATGCTGCGAACTTTCGCTTCTCCGGACAAGGATGGCGGTTTCGTCGTCATGACTCGTGAGCGTTAACAAAGGCCCAGTGGCTGGGAACACGACTGACTTCTCACTTTACAGTCATAACTATCAACATGGCTTGCAGATATGCAGGAGGAACTTTTTCGTACACCAGTGTCATGGTCCTCATCGTGAGTCTTTGCCCGGCAAGGTCAATTTCTTAGCGTCAAGCTCACGTCGTTCCACGATATTTTCATTTTTGGGATCGTCGAATTAGAACGCAAGTGAGTTGTTTCTTTCTTGATTCTACATCCTCCATTGAGACCTTGACTTATCGTGTTTCATCGCCGCAGTGTCTCCCCCCGAAGTCGTCGGCCTCTCCAATGGTCTCGCACAAAGTTTAGTCTCGCTTGGTAGATTCGTGGGACCTGTAATCGGAGGCACGGTGAGACACACCGGCCAATTAGTATCGCCTCGACTTTGGAAGCTGATTGAGTGTTTGCACTTTCACTAGATGTGGTCAACCGCCATCAACGGTAACCCAGACGGCTACTTCCAGCCGTTCTACATCGTCGCAGCCCTTTGTGCTGCTCAAGTCCTGCTTTCTTATTTGATCCGATAAGTGTGCCCAAGTCAGGGCCATTTGCGATAGATGGTGATGTAATACTTGGAACATCACGTATCAGAAGGCATGCCTTCATTTTGAATATAATGATATGGATCGGACGTTGCTAGGCTGCAGCCGGGACTTCCCTCTTGCTTGCTTATACAACATACATTCACTAGGGATCGGTGAGGCGGTCATGGGGATCAAGATTCCTCGGACGAAAACAACGTTGTGAAAACTCTCGGAAAGACTTATCATACAAAGTAACATGAATCAAAGATGACTGAGATATGGCATGGAGGGAACGGCAGCATGTACTTCTCTATCCATCACTACTACCAGCCTCCCGAATTCCCACTCTTCTCTGCCCCCCCCTGTCCCAGCTCAGAGTCAGATCCTTCGCTTCCGCCTTGACTCAATGACTGCTTGCTTCGACCAGATCCCGTTTTCCCAGCAACAGAGTCAAGTTCACAAGTACACGTCCCTTGCCCTAGTTTGTTTCTGATGTCATGGAGTTCCCGGATCACGGTGGGAAGGTCCAAGGTTCCTTCACTGACGTTCTCCCACTGGCGAATTGCCTCACAAAGCCCGTCTTGCAGGAAGGCTTTACTGAAGACAACCCATATTAATGCGTTATCTTGCTTCCCTTCCAAATCTTTAGGATGGCTTTCTGTCACGAAACGGAGGGCGCACTCGAACAAGTCGTTCGACGGGACAGCAATGTCAACCTTACTCTGGTGATACCGGAAGTTGAAGTCTTTCCAGGCAGTCCGTCTCGCCTGGTTCGGGAAGAGAGTCTCTGGTTTGAATAAAGCGTTGGAGAAAGGAAGCGCCGGGAAAGCCATGGCGTGATTTCTTGATTATGTCTGGACTGGATGTTTCGTTTGAGGGTTGATGCGGTTGGATGTTCTGGATGCTGATGGTGTGGAAGATGACAAAAAAAAGATCCATGTATTAATTAACCAAGTACACATGTGAGACTGCTGAGTACTTATACAGTTTACCTTCAGTTATTCGTATGCAGTTCCCAGTCCCGAGGTCACTGAGGATACACCCGCTAAGATTTCGGTCAAAAATCAATCCTTTGACAAATCCTTATGTTACATCAGACTACAAGCGCTCGGTTTGCAAGAAAAGGAAACCTTCTCAATTGAGGAAGCCGAGTACAGTTCCTTAATTATGACCAGGAGCCTTCAAAGGAAGCATAATGATTACACGACTCTTTGGCTCACATGATCCACTGTATCAAGTGATATTCATGGGACAGGCCATTCAAGGCCTTTCCAGAACGTCATATTTGTGGGCAGTAGAAGAGATCCGAACGCCACCGAACGCATGAAAGGAAGACGTAAGTGTTTCCAGGCAAACGCGCACGGAAAACCTGGCAATTCAGCATTGAATGACCGTCGGCGTTCATCGGAGAGGTACGGGCTTCTTACAGAAGTCGGACACACCGCATGCGACCATCAGCTTCAAAGGCACACGGAACTGAAGTACACTGGCTTGAGATAAAGATTTGAAGGCGCATGACAGGAAACTAACATTGGACCGCGAAGGGGCATGCTTCTTTAGAAATTTCCCATATAGGAAGCCGGGAAAAAGCCTCGTTACACCAACAGGAACGCCGCATTTCAGATAGGTGCAGGAATTCTCTTATCATTTCACATTAAACTTCACGCAGCGTCTTCTTTCGCTATCGTTGTATGAGCCACCGTTACATCTTGCCCCCGTTCTCTTCATTGACCAAGACGTATCGGTATCGAGCTTTCGAAGCGTGCATGTCCTGCACCGCCTGGTTGACTTCGTTCTTCAAGGATCGCTTGATAATCCACGGTTTGATGTGCTGCTTGGCGGCCAGAGCCAACATGTCCCTGATTTGTGCGGGAGAGCCGATAGCTGTACCACAAAGGTGGCGATTGGTGGGGATAATGTCGAACGCGGTGATCTGTGGCAGGTGTCCCTCGGGGGCGCCGACGAGGACGAGATGTCCACCGGGTCGAAGCAATGAGAGGTAACCTGAAAGCGGCATATGATCGTCGTCTGCGGAGGAAACGGGACATGCGTGGGTTGTATTAGCATTGTGCCCATTCTACCCGGTGGCCCACCGAGGACGATGACGACTCACTCGACGTGCAAACAATGAGATCGAGCGATCGCGAGTGCTGGTCAAACACTTTAGGATCTCCGTGAGTCTCTAGGAAGTGGTCAGCACCCATCTTCATGGCATCTGCCTTCTTGGAAGAGCTGTGCGAGATCGCAGTCACGTTGGCTCCAAGAGCTTTGGCGAACAGCAAGCCAAAGTGACCGAGACCACCGATGCCGATGATACCAACATCCTTGGCGGTTGTACCGGCGCCGTAGGTGATGAGGGGGTTGTAAAGAGTGGCACCGCCGCCTGTCGATCATGAGGAGGAAGGTGAGCAATGGTATTATCCTGGGTCTTCGATCTCAGTTGAGGGGAGCACTCACAGAGCATGGGAGCAGCGAGCGCCGGGTCAAGTCCATCCGGAATCTTGAAGACGAAATGGCCGGGGGATCTGCAAATTGGCCTTTGTCAGTGAGATTCTTCTCTTGTATAGTCGACCATATCATGACTAGAAGTCTAGTCGCTTGTTGACTTGAGTCAATAGTCATTCACTCCAGGCCGTTCCGTTCGACGGGACTTCTAGCCCAAGGATAACGAAACAGATACGCAACTTACCTATTGTAGTTGGCGTATCCACCGTAAGACTTATCCCCATCGGCTGGACCTTTATGGAATTTGCCAGCATAGGTTCCAGTGATAGCGTCGCAATAGTTCTCCTTTCCGGATTCGCAAAGGCTACACTTCAAGCACGAGTCACACTGTGCACCGACGCCGACGATGTCGCCGACTTTGACATGGGTGACGTCTTTTCCGACTCGAACGGCTTTGCCGACTATCTCGTGACCGACGACTTGAGGGAAGCCGCCTGTGGGTTCACCCCAGCCCCCGGACATCGTGTGGAGGTCAGAGGCGCACTGGGAATAGGAAGAGAGGGGGTCAAATCAGTGTCTAGGTCGAAGAATGAGAGGATTGGATGGATTCATGTCGTAGTATGCTCACAATACCACAGTACATGATCTTGATATCAACATCGTTCTCCATCCAAGTCTTGGGTTCGTACTCGAAGAACTTCAGGTTCCCCTTGACGGAGTCCGTGCCGAATGCCCCCCAGCCTATGAGAGCGAGTCGAAGTGCGACAAGAAGGGTAGGTTTCAATTAGCCAGTTTTGCGATGCGGAACGATCGACACGCCTCCAAACTCACCTTCGAATTTATAGTCAGTCTTGGACATTTAGGTAGGAGGTATGTATGTGTTTTTGAAGACGACTTTCAGTATAGTATGAGTGTGATTTTGAAAGTGCAATGAGCGGTAAGAATGGTTTGAGGGAGAAAATATCGAGAAGGTAAAAATAGGGGCAAGGCGGGGTTTATCTTCGTTTGGATTTCTTATGTAACCAATACGGGAGTCCCCCAGTTTCCCCCATCGTGCAGGCATGTCAGGGCCTGCCCGTCCCGTCAGTTCTGAAGGAGTACACCAAATATAGGACATACGTGGCAGAAGTCCGGCCAATGCGATGTGTCGCCCTGGGCCAGGTGGCTTCTCTTCTTCCTTTCTCTTAGGTTTCTCTTCTTCCTTTTTCGAGAGGAAGATATCGTTGAGGTGGAGGCTGTCAAGGGGGCAAGGTGGAGGTGGTGGAGGTGTTGAAGGGCGAGGTGGAGGCGCAATGTGAAATATGAAAGCCTGGGAAAAACACATCCCTTACTCCCGTCCCGCGGCAATGACTGCGAATGTTTCCCTGAGTTTTATTTCAAACGTCATCCCTAATCAGCAGCCACCTGCATCGTTCCCAGCAATCCTTCCCTGCAAAGGCCGCGCGTTTGCCTTGTCGCCTGCTGGTCGGTTTTCATTTGTTTTTGTTTGTGAAATGGGAGGGCCTAGATTCGGAAGAATGTGAATAAATGAAAAAGAATCGAACATAACATATAAAAACTTTCTTCTTATACTTCTGTCGAAGACTTCAGAGCCTACGAGTGTGATTTACATGTTGTCTTGAATCTTGCTGAAACATTGGGGGTGATATGCGGAAACAGCAAAATGTGCGAAGAGGAAAGTTCCACTGCGAATAGACTTTGTTGTCGAAAGGGACAAATTAGTTCATGACAACACGCGACAGCGCAAGGTCCAACAGACGCAGATGAGAGAGGATGCGCAAGAGGAGAGATAGAGGCTGAAAATTACGGTTTGATCGTTCCAAGCCGTCATGTGTGTTATTCGGCAGGGATAATCATGGACGGCTGCAATGCTTGGTATTCAGGGCATGGCTGGTCGTTTCTCGCTTGTGATGCGATCGTACAAGGATGAGGGCGAAAGATAAATCGCGGGTGAAGAAATTGGTTCTAGGTCAATCAAAGACGCTGGAATCGAGCTAAAACAGTCCCGAAACACCAAATTCCTTATTGAGGCACTCGCTCCTCTCCGTTCCGTCCCCTCGATTTTCCACTGTCTCCTCCTACCCTCCTAAGTGTTCTGCCTCGCCTCACTATCCCGCCAAACCCTCACCGCGTCCAAATCATCCACACTTAATCAATCGTCCCTGTCGATTTCCCAATAATAATCTCAACCACCAACCTCAGCTAGGAGAGTCTTGCGCTCACACCCCAAATACCAGCCCTGAATGACCAGATCATGTGGTCTCGCGACGTGTCTAAGGGCTTTCGTCGAAAGTAGCGTGTACAATAGGACCTAATGGGCACAGACCAGGAGAGATGTGATATTTCCGGCTCGCCAGAGGTAAGATGGAGGGGCGGTAGTGGACGTTTTCGGACTGTCGATCGCTCGAAGAATTGGTTTCTCTGATGCATCCTTTGAATGTGAAATGAAGGTTCTGATTGAGCACATGCACGATAGGGGTATCCGCCGCATCGCATATCGTCAGTGGAGCTTCTGATGGATTTCTCAGGAAGTAAGTCAGTCGACATAAGAAAACGTCTGAAGTTACAAAGCACTCCACGAAGAAGGAATCGTTGGAGAATAGGTGGAAGTGCATCTCAAGTCGCGTCGGGGTCATTCTTCCAAGAGGCAGTAAGAGGAGCAGTATTATCATCTTGTCAGAATCACGGTAAGAAGGCCCGGAGTTCTATATGAGTGCTCACACCATCACTCATCAATTACGAAGATCTGGCAGCAGCTCATCTTGAGCCTCTCCCTTTCGTAGTGCCTACTCTTCAGCGGTGCTCCCAGCCGCATGAGAATTGATTCCTCTGATATGTTCCAAATCATATTCCCATCATCACAGCTCACTCTCATGGTTCCCCGACCAATCCGGCGACTGATTTTCCCCCGGGTTTCGACTTCGAGGATATTGACATGGTGTTTCTGATCCTTAATGTGAGTTGCCTTTCCTAGTCAAATGTCTCGATCGCTAGCGGGAAGCATCCGAGGTGTTTTTTTTTTTTTTTTTTCTGCTGTAATGGATATTGATCCTCGCAATCCTATGTATGACTCGGCAGCCATCTTTCCTTCCTTCCTTCCGGAAAGCAGATGGTCACAATCGGTCTGATTCACTGATCTCCGGGGCATCTTCCTGTTTCCCCTCAGTGACTGGAGCGGGACGACAAACAGCAGAACAGATGATGAAAACGGAATTGTATAGATGAGGAGACCACTGCGGACCATCGAATGAATCTGATTCCTTTGCAACATGGTGAGAACAATCGGCGGTAGAATCCACCAAGGTGCAATTTACTTCTGCGTATGCCGCCGGATAAGACGGGGGACAAGAGGAGATCGTCGAGTGTGGTGATTTCCTTTGACCGCGCGCACGCCTGTGTCACTGCTCTCTGCCGCAAACGTCATCACCTTCACAACGCCACACCAAGAAGGTTCCACTCAACTCGGGCGCGAAGGACACCTTGGCGGGCGGGGCCGGTCGGTGATGGGTGGGGAAGCTCGCGGTAGGGATTGATTTCACGTGACATGTGTACCCCTGACCCCATGCAACCCTTACCCCCTACCCCTCCCCATACCGCGAGAGATCCGGCCCCCCGGACGACCCTTGCCAGGTCGCGTCGTTCGTCTCCACTCCCCTCTCTCTCCTCCTACGCCCCCCAACCTCGACGCCCCTCTCCCCAGCCATTTCTTCTCCTCCCACGCCTTCACTTCTTTATCCTCGCGAGTGGGCGGTGGGCTTCGATCAAAACAAACATGGGTGGGGGGGGGTATCAACCCCCGCGAACGAAGACGAAACACCTAAACAACTCACCATTCAAAAAGGGAACCCCACAGATCCCTTCAATCAAGGTGTAGCTTGTTCACTAGACTAGGGCAGACTCATACAAATGATACTTCAACGGGGTTAAAAGCAGCTTAGATACGTCAATCACCGCTTCAGCTAAACCCTTTAGATGTCTCGTATCCCCATACCCGTCAACTATCATCAAGCGACTTTGACTTCCTCCAGTTCTTCCTCTTCTTCCTTAACAGCCTCTACCGTAACCAACACCAACACCAACACAGACGCTCCCACCATGTCTTCCTCCGCCACCACCTCCGGTCTTCTCCCGGGATCACCTTCCGCACTCTCCGCAACTGCAACTGACACCCGAAAGAAACAATCCCGTCGTGATGAAACGCTTCGACGAAAACTCGAAGCGGAGCTCTCCCGAAAGCGACCCGGTCCAAACCCGGGCAACCAATCTTCCAACTCAGGCTACTTTGGGAACACTACCAACAACACCGCTTCCAACACCGGCGGTGCTTCGCCTGCTCCTCAACGATCTTCCAAGAAAGCCCTCAAAGGAACCGTCGCTGGTTTGAAACCTTCACCCGCTCTGACAGTTCCAGAGAATATGACAGTCTCGGATGCTTCTCAGTTGTGTGCAGCGAAAAGAACGGATTGTGTGCTGGTCGTGGATGATGAAGAGGGGTTGAGTGGGATTTTCACGGCCAAGGATTTGGCGTTTAGGGTGAGTGAGAGTTGGGTGCTTCTGTGCTTCTTTTGCTCTTGCTCTTTCTTCCTTTTCGTTTTCTCTTCATTCTCTATCTACATTCCTTTGGATTTCCTTTCGCTTCAACCTGCCTCCGTCTAACGATTTTGTGTTTTTGCCGTTCGTTGTCCTGACCAATACTACTCACTTAATCTTTTACCTTCTCTCATTTTCCCATCTTGTCGAATATCCGATGGAATCTCGGACACCGATCCACTTCTCCCAATTCCGCTCTACCAAACCACCGTCGTGCCGGCAATGTCAATTCACTCTCCCTCACGGTACCGCCACGCTTTACGCACCTGCGACCCCATCTGTCTTTTCCCACGGCAACACATTTCTTTTTCCCTCGTTCTCTCTGCCATCGACACTGCACCCAACCGTGACGCCGACTCTCTCTTGTCGTCAAACCCAACTATCAATGCAAACGCTCCGCAATACCTACACCCCCCTTTGACCCACTCTGCTCGCTCTCACAGGTCACCGCCGAAGGCCTCGATCCGCGAACGACCCTCGTTTCCCAGATCATGACCAAGAACCCAATGGTCACTCGGGATACGACGAGTGCGACTCAGGCTCTGCAGTTGATGGTCGAGAAGCACTTTAGGCATTTGGTGAGTGACTTTGTGAAAGGGCTGCGACGAGGAGTTTGTAGAGCAACCACCAATTCGTCGTCTCTATTTTTTTTTGTGCCTGGCGGATTTTCTTTTCGTCTTCGATACCATTTCTCCCCTTGCCCCACCTGTGCCGGCTGCGCTCGCCCCACAGCCCGTCTGCAATGAAGACGGCGACGTCGTCGGTCTTCTTGATATTACCAAAGTTTTCCACGAAGCCATGGGCAAAGTCGAGCGATCATCTTCCGCATCTCAACAACTTCACGCCGCTCTCGCTGGTGTCCAATCCGAGCTCGGCGGTATGGCTCAGAACCCTCAGGCGGCTGCGATGATGGCGTACGCTGAGGCACTTCGGGAGAAAATGGCGTTGCCCGATTTAACGACGGTCATGAACACTCGAATCCCCCCTCCTATGGTCTCCCCCCGAACGACCGTCCGTGAGGCAGCCAAGTTGATGAAAGAACGAAGAACGACCGCTGTGTGCATCGTCGATGGTCCCACGTCAGGATCCTCTAACATCTCCGGTGTCTCTACTTCTGGCCCAACCAAGATTCAGGGTATCTTCACCTCCAAGGACGTCGTGCTTCGAACTATCGCAGCAGGTCTCGATCCTCAGCGGTGTTCCGTCGTTCGAGTCATGACTCCCCATCCTGATACGGCACCACCGACGATGAGCGTTCAGGATGCTCTTAAAAAGATGTATGCAGGGCACTACCTCAATTTGCCAGTGGTCGATGACAGCGGCAGGTTGGTCGGCATTGTCGATGTGCTCAAGTTGACATACGCGACCTTGGAGCAGGTAAGTTGCGTCGTTTTTGACCTTGCTTTGCGTCTAGTCCCCTTTTCTGACACGCCTTTATTATTCTTGACTTGTGCATTGTCAGATTGAATCCATGGCCGAGGGCACTGGATCCGAGACGGGTGGACCCATGTGGGGCAAATTCTTCGACGGTCTTGATGCCGCCCAGCAAGATGACGACACCGCCTCCATGGTTTCTGGCGCAGAGATGCCAATTACCCCCTCTATCCCTCGCCACATGCGAGGTATCTCCTCCGCCACGTCTCCTTATTCTGAGATCCATCCTGGAGACTCGGCCTCTGCTGCCGAAGATGGAAACTCGGATATTGGAATCAACATCGGTGCTGCCTCCTCGGTCGCTCCTGCGTCCATCATCGATGATGGAACATACATCTTCAAGTTCCGAACTCCATCAGGCCGAACTCATCGATTCCAAGCCCGAAATGACAATGTCGAGAACCTACGAGATATTGTGGCTGGTAAACTGTTGAATGATCCGTTCTTCACTGCCGCGGAAGCTAACGAAGGCGATACCGTCCACTTGCCTGACCCGAGCGTGTTCAGCATGTCCTATGTGGACGACGACGGAGACAGCGTCACGATCACGCATGACGGTGACGTCGCTGATGCCGTCCGGATCGCTCGATCTCAGAAGACCGACCGAGTCGTCCTCGTAATCTCGGGTGACAAGGTTTGGGAAGAGGCAGCTAAGGATATCGGCGGTCAGAAAGCGGTCGATATCTTGAAGAACGGTGCGGCCGAGTTGGCTAAGGGTGATGCTGAAGAGAAAGCGCTCGAGGAGAAAACTGCCGATCCGGCGTTGGTACCTACTTACGGTCAGAGCGAAAAGGTTCATGCTCGTCCTCAGGAGTTGGTCATGGGCATTCCCAAGGACATGCTTTTGCCCGCTAGCATCGGGTTCTTGGGTGTCATTGTCCTGGGTGTGTTTATTGCCACGAAGGCGGGGAAGAAGTAGACGTAGAATGCGGGGGTAGAGGGTAGAGCCCTCCTACAGGCAGGCGCACACAAAGGAAAGTACGACACCTTGTTTCTCTTATTCTCCTCTCACATATGTATCACACAACGATCTTGATGGCATCCTTCAGTTCCCTTCATTGATACCGAGCAGTTTTGAGCTCTCCTCACTTCCAGGGTGAACCAGAGATTCGACTTATCTTTCAAGAACCACCTTGAGTTGATGTATGATAATATGGGCTGAAAGTTTCGTGTTTAGCAGGCGGCGCAATTGGAGGGAGGATCAATCGCCAAGACCACGCCAGAAACACGTCAATGATCAATGAAGCGGGTTCATTTCGAGATCTGAGTAAAAAGCGTCATGTCGGTGGATTGACAAGGGTCAAGTGCCAAAAACACGTATATCGAAAGAAGGGATATAATGAACTTAGTAATACATGTGCGGGTCATTCTATACAGTGAAGCTGCTTCAGGCGCTGTCATTCATTATCGGGGCGAGATGAGAGGTAGATTTCGCTTCGGGATGCGAAGGCGTTCAATCAGGGTCGTTGGAGGTGACGTCGACGGATCAACTACGATCCCACTATATCGATGATCAAACACCGCAACCTCAATCAGTGCGAATGAGCATGACCACACGAAACGTCGAAGTACATGACTCGTGAGTCTCTTGGTGACAACGGGCCTCAGACTGGCGAAACCGGTGACAAGCAGCACAGCCCTGGGCTATACATCTAAGGTGGTTTAGCACAGACTGACGCAAAGCGCCTTTGAACAAAACTAGGTAAAGGATTGTTATACGACCGTGTCAATTGGACTTGGGTTGTGCACGGGTGAGTGTTGGCAACCATTTCAGGGGAACGTAATGAAAGCGAATATTTAATTTAAGGGGCCCTGATCAGCCTTCACACTGCAATATAGCGCAGCATTTTGAGACTCTTACGAAGTTTGTGGGACATTCGGCGCATAAGTGGTCAGCACAGCATTAATAACTGTAGCCTTAGTGGAAGACGGGGTTGGGGAGGTGGGGTCATAGGAGTGCAAGTAGGTGAAAGGAACGCTGAAAAGCGGTTCTAAGCCAAAGAGAGCCACGCTGTGTGGCTGGAAGTATGTGAACAGATAAATAGGCGTCCAGGTCGAAGCCCTATTCCCATCGAAACGTTCCGATTGAATCTGTCGTAGATATCATCAGTTCATCATTGACAACCAAAGAGACAAGACCATCACGGACGAATCGCATCACCTTCGCACTTCAACAATAGTAATACCTACCGAATCATATCTCCCCACCATGGATGCTCAGCTTACACGGGAGAAGCCCAAGGGGACTCCTGCCGAGATGCCCGATGAGGATGTTGCCCTCACCGCGCCACCCGCGGAGGAAAAACATACTCAAAGGAGGAAACTGTTGCGAAAGTCGACTAGACAGGCGGCGCTTCAGGCGGGAGAGGAGGCGGACAAGCCCGCCACCACTCCCAATCCGGTGCAAGGCCTCACCGGATTGATGGGTCAAACTCAACTTGAATCGGAGGCCCCGACCGAGGAGACAAAACGATTGAGGCAACTCATCAAGTTCTTATCCCAACAGTGGGTTCATGGCTCAGAAAACAGGGGGGAAGCACAGGAGCGAATCTACCAGCTCCAAGAGGTGTGTCGCCTCCCGGAGACTCTTGAACTACTTCGGAAGCATGCCAAATTTCTGGCGGAAGGGTGGCTTCAGTCATCGAAGTGTCGTGAAGATTTAGAGGAAAGGGTAGCTCTACTCAAGCAAATGCAGCCCGTACCGTCACCGACAGAGAATGCCCCTGAAGGTCAACTACTCGAGCGGGAAATAGACGGCAAGGGACACCTGCCCCGGGAAACAAACCAAGTGGATTATCCTCTGCACCAAGGACAAGTAGAACAGGGCCTCGAGGTGGATGAGGGACAGCAGGAAGGCTACGGGGACCCAAAAGTAGACGTGATAGACCAGGATAATGGAAAGCAATACTACGAGGAAGGATCCTTGGATCACCAACAAGACAGTCGGGAGAAAGAGTATCAACAAGTTGGCGAAGAAAGTGAAGGCAGTGAGAATGGAAGTGGAGGCGGAAGTCGGGAGGAAAGTAACGCCAGTGGTGCGGGAGATAGCTCAGTGGCGGGCGGAGGCAGTTCCATGGGGGGCGACAGTTCTGCGGCGGGCGACAGTTCCATGGGGGACAGTTCGCTTGGCGTCTAACTTTTGCCAGCCACTAGCACCTGTCTGCGGGACTCGAGCTGGAGAACCTTTGCGGTCATTGAATTGGAAGTCAGTCATGTCGGCTTAGAGCATCGACTTGGGTACACAACCAAGCGTACAGACCACATCGAAAGTTGTACATAATGTGCGATCATGATGTGTGATCATGACATGCCCCATCTCACAGTCAGATTCGGATCCTGGTCCCATGCCGGTGACGGCGAGCCTGATTCCGCGCTTAGTTCAGAATCCGATTCCAATGTAGATCCCCAACCGAATCGTGACGTGGTTCTACATCGAGTCTCTCTCTACCGCCACCATGGATTGTAAAGCATACTCCATCTCGGGCTTTGGGGAAGAGTTTGAGATGCTAGCCATCGAGCTTTCACTGGTAGTATTGCAGGTTCTCATGTCTCACACTCTGACTCCCCTTCCGATTCGTTTCCGTGATTGGGAGCCACTTTCGATATCGCCGTTTGAAAAGGCACTCTGTCTAATTGCAGCACATCCATCGCAATAATGCCACCACGTCTAGGATTTACCCTTGCCAATGCAACGTCGAGATCTGACGAACCAGACATTGTCATCCCGTATATTATCCCATTCATACAGCTTGTGCAACTCTCGATTCCTCTGCTTCTTCTGAATAGAGGTCAACTTTCCCGGGCAGTAGTTCTTACCGAACAGAATCATCGATAGCTGTAACAATGTATGAGCACCTCCCCCTTTTGCTGTATAAGTCGCCAATTTGTCCTCAAATAGACCAGGACACGGTCCTATAAGTGTACGGGTGATGTGAGGAGGGAGTCGAGGTGCTGGTTGGAAAGGATTGTCCTCAAATGAACCTTGAATCGGGATGCGCGAAGACTGATTGCTTGGTCACTCGATGATGGCACTGCCCACACGGGACACTGCAGGGAGAAGCTATGTGGGTGATCGAACCTGGACAAAGACGGTCCAAGTTGCAAAGGAATTCGATCCATTTATTGGGGTCAGCCTCGATATTTGCTACGGCCTGGCAATCCGTCCAGTGTCATTTCTTTGGTCGGGGGTTTCCTAGTCTTGCTCTATTGTACCGCAGAGATGGAGGGGTCAGCATCTTCAAAAGTCATGCGCTTGGCCTTCTTGTTGTTTGTGAGATCTTGCCACGGATAATGCCCAAAGCAAAGTCGAATCTGATGATGTTGGCTGTGTCGGTCATGTAAAGAAGGAAACCTAGGACTGTCACTTGAATTGCATTGATTGGACAGTATCCGCAGTCGTCTCCGTGTTCTTGAACTCAAAAAGTCGGCCAGCGTGAGACACCCTCATGAATGATCGGATTATTGTCAGCGATCGAGGAACGACTAAAACTCCCGTACGTCAACTCAACATTTGTCCATAAAAAGCTGCGAGTTCGCCGGTATGCGTCTGAGCCATTGGAGATAAGAACGAACGACACGGAACGAACGACACGAGTGGTGTGAAAAACGATTGAAAAAAAAAAGAGTTGAATTGTCCAATATAATGCCGATATGCATCCCCCGTTGGAGATATCCCCTTGATACAAATGATATGTTTTCGTCCGAGTGTCCATAATTGTCCGCGAAAGAGAAATGAGCTCTACCTATACCAGTATCAGTATAGCGACCGTTAGTGCAGTCGCAAGCATTAGAGTCATCGAAATTTTGATAGTGATCCCGCTGCCGCCAGTCGTCGCGATCGTCTGTGGCAAAAATGCGACTCCGCAATGGGTATTAACCGTCGAGCTGGTGTTTGCCAATGCGCCGGTGAAATCGGCTGAGACGCCTTTTTTGTCTTTGTTTGCGTAATCCGACATGACGTTGAGCAAAGCAGCCGAGCAAGTCGAGCATGATGGTATGAATCCTTTCGGGACACTGCGGTGTGATAGGGATGGCTAGGTCGATCAGCAGATGCAAAAAAAAGATAAGACGATCGCACACTGAAGAGTATCGGTGACTTACGAGCTTCCGCTGGGAACAAGATAGAGGTATGCGTCATCTGGCGCGGTGTTTGTGATCGCTTCAATGTAGCACAACGCACTGGTAGTCTCGTCCTTGAGACAAGCGACAGTTTGCATCATGTCATACGTCTGAAGGCCTGTGAGGGCACAAAAAAGCGAGGAGAACTTCTGTTGTAGTGATGACACGAGGCAGAGGTGGAGAGACAAAGAACCGTAGAACTGACCATTTAACGCTTCCAATGCTACCGACTTGCCAGCTGCGATATCACTCCCACAATTTGCCTTCCTGGCCATGTCGATTGCCATGGTTTCAAAGTATGCTGAGCATCCATCGGTGTCGGTGCCGAGGCAGATGTCCGAGAGAGCAGTGTTGAGTTGTGTGATGTTACGTGTTCTGTCAGAAGCCATGAGGGAGGAGATATTAGGGCCTCTATGAGTCAGATGCGGGGGTACGAACGCAGGCGCTTTATCACGATAGGAACTTTAATAAGAGCGAGGAATCGAGAAACCGAGGGAGAAACTCACAGTGAGGTCCATCCGGAACTGGAAGGCAACAACATCCCAAATGGTCTACAAACCCCACTGATCGTCCCATCATCTTGAGTCGGATCACCTACTGTTCCCGTTCCACCCATTTTCGGCGACACCAAGAACTTGGAGAGCCAGGCGACGCATCCACCTGTGAGTGTGTACGAAAGAGACGAATCGAATGGTTGAGGAAACCAGGGACGGCCTGGGATGGGAGACGAAGTTTTGAGAGCGGTTGGGATGGTGGTGGGGGTCACCGTGTCAGTAGAAGCGCGTGAGTAAAGACGGTGGTACGGATGAGGTGTGTCTGAATCTGGCTCCGACGACAGACGGGTTTGTCGGGTCTCTGCGTCGAGCGACTGTCGTACGGGCGAATGTGAGGAATAGGCAAAGGTATCATGTGCTGATTCGTCGTACCATTCGCTTGATTCCTCTGGAGGTTTCGTCGACTGATCCAGCTCTGGCGAAGTTGTAAAGGGTGGAGGGGGAGAGACGATGGATGCGAAGTGACCGGTTTGATTCACCGACTCGGTGGGTGATATCTCGACCTCATTTCCGTCGTTTTCATTCTCTCCCCATTTGTCTTCTATCCTCCGTTCCGACGCGATTCTGTCGATGATATACCCAGAAGAATCCTCATCCTCTCTGGGACGCTGGTACACGGCACCAACATCTGTGAATGATTCACCGTATTCAGCCACGACGGGACTGCTCACAGGACTAGCGAGTGCGGAACGTGTGAGAGATGGGATGAGGATGCCTGCTGCGGCTGTGAGGAGGAGTCGGGTTGATGTACCTGTTTCCTTTCTTTTGCTGGGCAACGATGGGGAGGAGGCAGTGGAAGTGAAAATCAAGGAGGAGGACGAGTAGGAGGGTTGGGATGCACATGACGTCAAAGGGAGTGAGGGTGAAGAGGCTGAGCGAGAGAGTGGACGTAATGAAGCGGTGTCTAGAAGTGTTGGTTTGACTGCGAGATTGTTCCGAGCTCGAACACGTCGAGAGAGGAGCCGAGAGGGACCGGGGACGCAGAGACGAGACGACGGCCAATGGTCATGATCTGATTCGGTCGGCAAGTCCGAAGGAGGAAACGTCGATGCCGATGTCGATGTCGCCGTCGCCGTCGCCTCGAGAGATGTGATGATGGGAATCATGGTATCGATTCCGTTGGCTGATGATGAGACAGTTTTCGGTATGTCGGTCAAGACTTCGCTTTCCCTCTCCTCGCGTTTTTTCTTTTCCCTTGTCTTCTCTTCTTTTTGGTCGTTTGCAGCCCCAAGCGGGCGAAGACGAGGCGAAGATGTATTCGTAGAGAATCGATTGGAAGCAGCGAGTCGTGGACTAGAATCTATTCGGGTAACTCGGTCTTGGTTGATCCTGTCCTGGACGGCTTGAGTAGATGCTTGAGTGATGATCAATGAAAAAGCAAGCGAGCGAGCGAGCAAAGATATGTGACCAAACTTTGAAGAAAAAAGGAAGGAGCAGAGGAAGAAGAGGAAGAATGGAAAGAATTGGGAAAAAGGGTGGTTTAAACGAGTGTGTCTTCTGCAGTCTCTTTTCGTCTGCCCTTATGCGTATCGGTGGACGATCCGATTCGCCCTTAGCCTGACTCTCTCTCTCTCTCTTTTTCGCTCCTTCTTTTTCGTGAGGATCTATTGTTCAAGGTGTACGAGTCGACAAAACGTCTTGGCGCTGGGATGACATGGTTGAATCAAATGTCAAAAAAAAAAAAAAGGGAAAAAGGAAAAAAAGAAAAAGGGAAAAAAAGAAAGAGGATAGAGGGGAAGGGGGTGGCGAGATGGGCTGTTTAGATGGTAATGTGCTTGTGTCGTCCACTGGCAATTATCGGGGAAGACGAATATGGCATAGGGGAGTCGTAGTGCAAAAGTGCCGTTGATTTGGTCGATGAAAGATTGAATCGTGATGGACGATTGAGATTGATTGGAGTCGCCACTAGAGTTCCGAGTGTAAAGACGATTGGAAGCAATGGAATTGATTGGAATGAGCTGTCTGGATCTGGATGGATCGATGGCTGGATGGAAAGAAAGAATGAAGCGGAGGGTGATACGCGATGTGAAAAAATCTATTTATCCCAGAGACGAAGTTGGAAAGTGATAGGAGGAAGGAGGGCGAGGAACGAGTTGAAATGGAGAGTGTAATGGGGCAAATCGAAAAACAGGGTCAGCCAAAGAACGAACAGAGTTTCGGATGGCGGAGAAAAGGAGTCAAAACCAGGAAAAAGAAGAAACTGAAGAAGGGTAACGCGGGGGGGGGGGGGTTGCCACCAACTCCTATTCTCGGTGTTTCATTGTCTTATCCGATCGCTTCGCTTGCCCTCTCTTCCTCTGCCCTCTGCACTCTCGGCTTTGTACTTTTTAACGCATCACTTCCCTCCTTCCTGTCCTGTCCTTCTCCCTTCTCCCATTCTCTCATGTCAAGACACGTAGAAAAGGAGAAGAGGGAGATGAAGAGGAAGAGCAGAGATCCCCATCCGAAATCTAAGAATACGAATGATCCGGCGGCAGATCATCTTGGAAACCGGGATGATGCGCGTCGTCAAGAAGATGTGCCAGAATGGATTGATTGTCCTCTTCGTCTTCTTCTTCTTCTTCTTTTTTCACTGATCGACCAATGGAACATCCGTTCCTGTACTAGAACACCTTTCTCCTATCTTTCATACGTCTCTTCTCTCCCTTCGCTATCCCATATCATCTCTCTCTCTCATCTCTCCCCACTCTCTCTCTCCCTCTCACTCTGTCTCACCTTTTTTTGTTGCGCGTTTGTGCTTTTCGGTCGTTCCAATTGGCTTCGATCCGATCACTTGCGTTTTCAACTCTCCTTCTTGGTCCTATCCTATCCTAGCCTAGCCTATCCCTATCCTTGTTTACGATCCTAGTACTCTTGCGTTTCAAGGACCCCGCCCGTCAGTTTCGTCTCCGGTCTTGTGCCCTTTTCTTGCTGTCGTGCCGTGCCGTGAGTTGACTTGAATTGACTCCGATTCGTGCCGTCCTCGGAGTCGTAATGAGAAAGTCCCCGGGAATACTTACCAAGCCGAGAGTAGAGGTGTGGGTAGTCGGTCCTAAGTGTTTTTGTCTTTTGGTCTGTCTTTTTGTCTTTTAGTCTGAGGAAGAGGGGAATCTTCTAAACTCGAAGTGCGCTGTACCATCTGATACCCCACGATCGACCCAGGCTAGTCTCCTCTCGTTCGACTGTATGGGCTAGGTCTAGTCTAGTCTAGAATAGAATAGAATACAATAGAATAGAATAGAATAGTCTAAAATAGAATACCGTGATTATGCTTGATATTGTCTAAGTTTTTTACGACCCTGGGGATCGACGGACGTCGTTTCAATCCCTGGACTGGATACAGGAAAGAGTCCCTCCCCCCAAGTGCCTGTAACGTTAGAGGCGAGACGGCTAGACGGCTAGTCCTAGCCCCGCAAAGAGAGGAAGAGAGAGAGAGAGATGCAGCATGCGCTAGCAGAACGTGTACAATAACCAACCCTTCCATCCCATCCCATCCCATCCCATCTCATTCCCAAATTACAGTCGAGCGGTCGAGCGAGAGAGAGAGAGAGAGAGAGAGAGATGAGACGAGTTGAGATTGAAGAGAAACCGGGCGGGGCGAACCTAAACAACAACAAACAACAGCGCGGGGCTGGGCTGGGCTGGCTGGCTGCCTGGCGCGTCGCGTGGGAAACCCTGTTCCGAGGGGCGAGGGGCGAGGGGAGGGGGGCGAGGGAGGGTTGGGTTGGAAGCGAGAGAAAGGGAAACGGAGGTGGGGGAGGAGAGGGTGGCAAAGCGGAAAGCCGTGGCTGTGGCTGTGGCCGTGCGTGCGAGTGGGGGGGGGGGGGGGGGCGGCGGGGCCCCGGCCCGCTTTCTTGTTGTGCAGGGGGTAATTGATCGACGAAGAATTCGGATCGAGGCCATCACCATCTTGTTTTCGTTGGGGAGG